>UYWX01000074.1:0-56421 GCA_900622495.1 Hydatigera taeniaeformis
TTAAAGGATAACTTGTTCCATTTTCCGACATAATTTGTCATTTCGCTTGCCCTAAAATGCGCACAATGCGGCCGTGTATCGTCCCCTTTCAGTGCCATTTAAGCTGTTTTCTCACCCAACTTCCAAATGCTCTATGGTGGTTAAATTTGGCTGTTGAGCCTCCAGTCGTTTACCCACTAAGGAACGAAGTTTCATGCGACATTTAATAGAGCAACAACACGATCCCTACTGAGTTGCCTAAGTACCTTGGGCACAACATTCCTTCATGTGCACACCTTTGCTCATATGGCGAAAGGATGAGCAGAATCTTCTGTATCACTGCCTTGCACGCCTCTACGCAGAAGAGTTACCCACGAAAATTTGCCTACGTCTTCTTTATATTGAAGCGTGAATGACTGCCTCATGATGACTGTATGGGTGTCATGTCAAAATTGTCATGCAGCTGTGGTCCTTACTTTAGAGCCCCAAGGCTCCCCACGGGACGGAGGAAATCATTAAGTTGGGCTGAATGCATGTATTGTAGCCTTGGCTTGACCCGAGGGCAAGTCCGCGCGGATAAGGCGCACACGAGTGCCAATGTAACCGTCAGAGATGATGCGGTTGCACGAACAAATTATCACAACTATTGGCATATTTATTCGACTGTTTCTTCATGGACTTGGAGGGCTAGTCTTTTTGGATCAAAACATCCGTTCTTGTCATGGTAGGAGCACCAACATCGGAGATTCAGTTTACTCATAAAAATGGTGTCCAACTGCTCTCTTCTAGCGAGTGAATGCAAATGGCCGATTCTCATATGAGCCTGAGGCGCGGATTGCAAGCTGGATAATGGAAATAATGTCCTAATTGCTTTACCCATGCGATGGCTATTAGGAGAGACGACAATCATCACTTCGTGTGCTAAGTCGTAAATCAGTCGCTGTTTTTTTGCGTTTCTTACTTTATAGTTTTCGAGGGACTATGTCTGTAACTGCCTTACTTTTATGTCCTTTTCGATAGCTGCCATACAATGTCGAGACTTTCTGTTTTCTGACCCATCGGTTTTGTTTCCCTCATTTGTTTTCGGGACGACTCTTCGTTAGTATCTTCGAGTTGCGATACTTTGTAAGATGTCTACCGTCAACATTTTTTATTAGCGGTGAGGCCATATTAACAGAGCATTTCCACTGCATTACAGTGTTCACGTGGTAGCTTCTTTTCGAAATGAAAGTTGATTTAGCTATAAAAATTTATAGATTTGTTAACATTCATTCAGAATGCGTCTTTAATACGGGATTGGATGGGGAGAGGAACAAACTGGTAACTAGTGGAGACTTTCATCTTTCACCTGTCGGCTGTGCACGGTCTATAAAAGGAGAATTGTGTGCTAGCGTCCATCGCAACTTTCTTTACTGTCTCGAATGCACTCGCACATCTACCCATTTTCAATCAATCCACTCACTTACCGACCTAGTTCAGCAACCTGAGATCCAACGATTTCCTACCAAAGTATCCGGCAAATCACTTCAACGCACATGAATGGTAGGGCAGGGCCACCACCATGAAGTAAGCGCACAAGACGCAACGACAGCTCTCTTCTACCTGTCTTCTTTTTCCAAAGCTGAAACTAGTTGTGCAAAAAGTGAGGTATCACCTATCACGCGCGCTTAAAGTAAGGAATTAAAAAAAGGAGGAGACGTTCTGATGAGCGCTGTCACCAACTCACGTACAGTTACGAGGACGTGCGGCGGAATGTGCCGACCGGATCAGCCAAAGAAATTTGCGAATTTCGGCTTGTTTTGTTGCTTGTATTTTAACTTTTCACCTGTTGCTACTGAAATAAAATTCCAATCCGGATTTTGGGTCCATTAAATATGATACAAACAGAGATCTGCAGTCCATGCGTCCATCATTGCTTAAATCATTCGGAAAGAATAATTGTAAGGGTAATTGCCGGACGAGTTGTGTAGGGTCGAATGGTTTTTCCAAGTTACTTGAGCTAAAGAGGATTGGCAACGACGTGGAAATGTGGTTTAATACCATTGCTGGAAACGTCTGTGGGAAGGGACGGTTCTACTACTGTCTCACTGTCTTTTAGCTCCATGCATTTATCAGGTCTTGAAGCAAATTCGACATGCTAATGACGTAGGCGGTGCATCATTTGCCATTAAATGTCATTATAGCTCCAACCGCCTTCGTCTTTGCCTCACCATCACGCCTTACGATGGGAAATTTTTGTACACTAAGATCACTTGAATTACTGTGGAGGCATGACGATGGTGAAGGTGGTATTGAAATTAGAAGGGATTTGACATCCTTTTTGCAACCCACACGACTACTAACAGAGGAGCAGCTTCTCAATGCTGTCTTCTCGCTGCGCTGTCACACCTAAAAAACGGTTCATGTGCATGGATAAAGGCGAATTTATTTAGAATAAGGATGATTGTGATTAATATAGAGAAGTTTAAGTCAGCTGATCTCAATGGTCCCATGAATCTCCCCAGACGTGAATAAGAGTTTAAGTAAACTTAAGTCCGTCAGTGGGTGGAAGCTGTGATGCTGTCCTCACAATCGAGGTGCTTCAGGTAAAACTCTCTTTACTAATAGTAATGAAATGCCAAATTTCTCCAAATTTAAAACATAGTTCGGCCTTAAAATCGTAATGAGTAATTTTACAGAACTTGTGTTATCATTTCGGTATTTCAGTCTACATAATCAAGCCACAGTAAAGGTTTATATATGTCGACTTTTATGAGATAACATCAATTAAGGCCCGAACGATAGCATTTTTTTTACTTTTAAAGGCACAAAGTTCAAACAAAGCTCCTTACGATTGGGGGCTTATGCCAATCCCGTGGTACTTCCTACCACCGCCAGCCAATCAGAGGTGGCGGGCACCTTCGCAAGTTCCGGCTATTGGTGGCCTATCGAGCAAGCGACGATTCACGCGTGATCTGCCTATCCACGAGTACCGAAGGCACTAACCGCCGCTGCCGCCGCCGCTTCGCTTTTTTTTCATTCGTAAATGCATTTGCTGCCATTATTCACATTATTTTTTGATAAATTAATAGTTGACCTTGACTACTGCCAATCATAATGACCTCAAGTAAGTGTGTCATCTTTCATGAATTTCTGGTTCAATACCAGGCGATAATCAAGCAAGGTAGATGACTCTTTTACAAACAGACTTAAATGTAATGTAAAAGTTCTCATCCAACCGATCAAAAATACTTTATTTCAACAGAGCATCGCAGTAGTTCAAGTCATCTACGTAGTTTTAGTGAAAGTGCAGCAACGTTTAAAAGTGTTGCAACAAAAGTGTAAAATCGGTTTACGCTTTTGTTAACTTCGACTGTCTGTAAGGTTGCATTTCACAGAGCTTATGACAGAACACAAAAGGCCACCTTTGAAAAATTGACTCTACAAATGAACTAAATAGGTATAAAAATTAGGACACCAGAGCTAAATATCTTTAAATTAAATGAGATTTTAGTGTTCGCATCTACAAAAATTCTTAAGAGTATCCGTGAAACGTCCCTAATGACTTCGAGAATCTCACTGTCTACAGTATCCTACCACTCCTAAACGTCTACTTTATGTGGCTTCCTTTTATCAGTTTACACTGTGCATGTGCCAAATCCTATTTCTCAGACAAATTGGTTGTTAAAAACAGATTAATGTTAATGGAGTGACTCCAATTTGAGGAAATCATAATCTCCTCGGGTTTTATTTACACAATTACTATAATAATGGCCTCTAGCTAAATAAGAGCTAAGCTAACTTCACATAGGCTCCGGTATCAAGAAGCTCGTGCTTCCAGTCATTCATCATGGAGCTCACGACTGCTGCTTTTGGCTGTGGAAATTTCCTTAAGTTGATCATGTACGAAGCCTGCTGCTAGGAGGAGTAGGATGAATCCACTCGCCCACCTGTCATCCACAAACAAGGCTCCAGCTTGCTTGGAGTCTGTTTTGTCCAGTTGCTTAAAATAGAGACACAATATGAAAAGGTCTTTATAAGGTTTTGGCAATTCGTATGGCACCGCGCATACCGCAACAATCTTGAAGTTGGTCATTATTTCTGGGTCATGGGAACTCGAAAACGCCGTTTGGGAAAACGAATACATTTTCAGGCTGCTAGTTTTCTTACCTTAGAGGCTGTTTCCAGAAACGGAGGTGAAGGGGTGGCCGCCCGTCAGCCAGTGTACTTGCGAGATGCGCGCACGAGCACCCTGCGAATTCAATTGCAATTGAGCGCGGGTAGGCGCACGCTTCGTTGTGCGCACGCACTTACGCGCCTACCGGCGTAGTAGTAGTAGCAGAAGCAGCAGCAACAACAAGTACAAGTAGTCTTTCACACCACACCTCACCGCATCCACCGCCTTGACGGACACTTCCAAGGGAGAAAAATGGAACCAAATCCAGATGCCACTTTATCTATGCCTCTTTTGAATGGCATGGCAGAGGTGGGAGAATTCGAGCCCCCACCGACGCTGTCACTCTCATCGGTGGCAGCACTGACACTCAACGACAATGACACATGGCTTCGGCTAATGGAACAGCATCCACTAGTCCTGCGGAATTTGTTCAATGCAGCAACGCAAGGGTTAAGGCACAGCGGTGGGGATGGCGGAAATCGAGCTTTCATCGGAATGAGTTAGTTGCAATTCTTCTTGTCACTCATGGCAATTATTAGATCATTCAGTCTTAATTTCTTAACAGAATTCGCCTTCATCCAAAATTCATTAAATTATTTCGTACATTTTTTTGACAAAATATTTGCTTCCAGGAGCCATCACTTATCCTCAACCGTGAATGAGACAATTGTTTGATCAAATGACAAAATGAGGTCTGCGAAACTATACCAGGGCAGCAAAGTGCACAGAAATGTCGTTTATTGGTTACTGTGCTCCAAAGGGCAATTCAGTGCGTCCTTTCACAAGAATGGGACCACTGAGGGGCGGTTCATGAGGCCATGCGTTGTTTTCTTGTCAGGAGAAGGCAATCCTTAGGTCAACTGGCCGCCTGACTGTTTCAAATAGGGTCGACATGTCTTGTGGCGGACTCGAAGCGGAGTTAAACCCCATTTTCTATTTATAACATGTCAAACAGTCTCTCAGTAAATTCATTCGATCCACATTTTAGGGAAATCGCGCCCTAGTGGCCATTAAATTCCCTACCCCTACGAATTATTTGCATTTTCATGCTTACTCGAGTTGGTAATTTAAGAGTGCGAAATATCCATTCCATTCGGGGATTATTGTCTTAAAAAAAACACTCCATCTTTCGCCTCTCTTACCTCATAACAAGCCGGATTGTTTGAGCGGATTTGAAATGGTTCAGACCCACTTGAGGTCGAGAGGTGTCACCTTTCTGACACACAATTGTTTTGTTCACACATCAGTCAAATGTCATAACCCAGTAAATACTGCACTGCCGACATGTGTTCCATCCGTTTCAAGCGTGAATTAAGCTTGCACATGCTAATACCCCCTCGAAGCCAATTATGGATAAGACTTTGTTGCAAAAGCTCTTCCCACTCCTCTCTAAGAGTCACTTACGGAAACTGGAGCCTCTAAGTAAATTGATGGTAAACAGAGTGATTTGTTTTTTTCGCTAATCAGTGTCCAAATTTTTTCAGCACTTTTTTTGGTCACCTGGTGAAAAAAGTTTCCCTTTTTTTAATTTTTCATTTATTTCCTGAAAATTATGTTTTTAATTACTGTGTAAAGTCATTTTGATTGAGGACTTGAATGTCAAGTTCCGCGTCTTTCTTGAAAAGACGAAGCATGTAGGGGTGACATTCAAAGGACTGGGGAATGGAGAAGGCTACTGACAATATATTTAAGGAAGATTTGGGAACTAATAAAAAGTGTTAGAGAGAATAAATAGGGTTGAATGTTGGCCACTTCAGCGAATGAAACATTAAATCCCATGAAGGTAATTTTGTGTGCTTAAACTATTTTGAAGCCTTTTCAAGGAGGCGTAAATTTGTATTTATAGGTGAGCTTTCAACTTCACTGGCACCAACAGAGGTGCAAGGTGGTCCACTTCAAGCTCCACTAACCCTGAAGTCATCGCCTTCAGAGGCACTTTTAGTCCCCATCGGTTCGCTACTGGCGAGCCCCAAAAGACCATCTCCAACCTCCTTTGTACTGGAATCCAACTGTCCCTTTGTCATTAATAAATTGCCGGTGAGTGGTTCTTCTTGGTACAATTCAAATTAAACTGCACAAAGCTTCGACATGGAGAACGGGGATGAGAGAAGTTTTATTTCTTCACAGGCAACTCCAGCGCTCCAAATTGGTACCATTGGCAAGTTAGAAAGTTCTTAGATGAATGAGTTGCTCGTTTGTGTAATAATCTCCCGCCTTTAGCTTAATGTCATACCAATCAGGCTTCTTGTAGTTCCGTGGGTTTGAGACGACAACAGCTTTACTAAGTGCGAGCCGCCTCGGTTGAGATTAGCATCAACCGCTGTAGGTCTCGATATAGTTGGCCATTCCATCACTGTGCTTGAATGCAGTCTCGAAGATTAACTACCCAGGGGTTGAATTTGACACCTCTGCCAACACTGTGGAAGAAATTGCACCACGTGACGCTTGACGCGTAACGCCTCCTTCAAATGGGCTTATACCTGAACTGGAACCACGATCTTAAATCTGATCACTGCCGATTGGCAAGACTATATTTAACACTTCTTTTGACATGTTTCAATACTCAGATAAACATGCGCAAAATTGAATGGAATACTTCAAATACGAGTTATTTTTTAAATAAGTTCGCCAACGTCAGTCACCTTCACTGGGAGCTGTGGGGTTAAAGGGATGCAGTGGAGTCAACAGGCGCATCCATTGCTGTGTTGTATTGTTTCTTTGGAGTCGAATCACCCACCAAGAGGGCAGCGAGTCGACAAATGCATTTTGAAGCACAATTAAATTGACCTCATTGCCATTCAACTTTGGCTCGTCGACATTTTTCGCTTGTTTTTTGCCTAGGCACAAAATTCCACCGAGACCTTTAAGGACCGTGAGGATAGGCAGTTCAGCCCCACTGAGGTAGAGGAGAATCGGTAAGACAAGATTTGCTCAAGTTTTTACAATAGCTGTTATCTAGAAAAGGATTATCAACGTCTTTTTTTTATTTAACTGAGGTGAAGAATAAACTGGCGAACTGCCCCAACAACTTACTTTATTTGCACAATATCGAATTCAAGAGTTATGCCTCTCTGTTGGCTTGTCTCCACTTATTTGAACAGTTCAACGGTAGCTTCACAGCAGAGTTATCGGTGGTCTCACAGCTCCTCATCCAGCAATTATTTTCTTTTCTCTAATAATCCACTCGGTACATTGCATTTGACATTGTGGGAGGTGGCTCTTCACCTTCTGATAGCCAAACAACAGTAGGGGAAATGGATGAAACTGCGGAGTCCGACTGCAGCCCTTCGATCACTTTCCCTTCTGCTGTCTGTTCATTCTGCCTTCTCTGTCTGCTGTGCATTATTTTCCCAACTACCACGTTGAAGGTGGAAG
This sequence comes from Hydatigera taeniaeformis, assembly GCA_900622495.1. Classification (NCBI taxonomy): domain Eukaryota; kingdom Metazoa; phylum Platyhelminthes; class Cestoda; order Cyclophyllidea; family Taeniidae; genus Hydatigera; species Hydatigera taeniaeformis. Next base: position 7,511 of record UYWX01000074.1, read on the forward strand.
CGATAACTTTAAAACAACTTCGATAGGTCGTGAGGTGGCACGGACTAGATTGCTTGTCTGTCGGAACTTAAAAATCCACTTTAAAGATTGACGTTGTCAAATGAACAGATTTTCAGTATGTATTTCAACTAGGAATGTGTGGAAAGATTTTTGTGCCTGTAAGAATTCTAAGGAAGTGCCTCTCCTACGACCTTATTTGTCGCCCTTAGGATCACTTGGTGCTCATCAATTCTTCTCACCCTGACGCGTAGTAAGTATACAAATGTATAAGTAGCAGGTCGGCTAATTCCTCGCAGCAAAAGTAGAAAATTTTGGAATACCGTTCCTCAAATTGACACTTTGAGCAAATTCAGCTCCTTAAAAGTACATCACATTGTACTTTAGGCATAAAATGTACACCATTCACATCGCTATTTTCTTGTTTAATACCTCTGAAGAAGCGTTTCGCAATGCCATAAAAGTATGATTAAACGACAATCTCTACCTTTATCTTGTCAATTCCATCCTCCAAATGGCAGTATGTAGGGGCTGACAGTTCATCACATCGACAGTTTCCACTTGTCAGGTGGGCTCTCTTGATGATTTCCATGCAGTGCTAGTTTAAAAAAGTAATGAGCAATTGACGAAGTGAATGACGGCGCATTCCAAATATCTCAGTTCCAATTTAGTGGCCTTAAAGGGATTGATGGATGTTAGTTGGACTGTTAATACAAAACCCTAATTACGCCGTAGTGTGCCACATCCTCTTCCTCCTTCCTTGTCGGCAGTTATTTCACCATTTCAATGGGTTGGAAGCCAGTCCATTGGGCACAGCTCGAATTAATTGCTGCTATGCTCTTGACTTCGTCTGATGGCATGAGAAGTCACGGCAGTCTCATGGTAAATATGTCACTGACCTAAGAGGAGGTGAGCCTGCCAGCAGGTTCCGGAGGCACAAGCCGAGACAATAATAAGTGCTTAGTGAGCGATTAAACTGCATAAGCATGAAATACTATGCAATTCTGCTACTAGCTCAATTTGCGAGAAAATGCGCCATTTTCGTCACTACTAGCATCATCCACTTTTCCTTTTATTCATTCTGCGCCTTTCCTGTGATTAGCGCATCCTCATTAAAATGTCATAAATGGACCTCATGAAGACCACTGACAATTGCTTTCTCGCTTAAAGCAAAGGCTGGTCAGGCTCTGATTGACTGCCTTTCTCTGCAACTCCACAATGAAGAAGTCGCTCGTAAAGCGCTCTTCCCAGCACCACCGTGGCAACAGTAACTAAGGAGAATGAAATCACTTTCGAATGTGGCAAGTTGATATCAAATTTGGATTTGCTTCTGCGTTGAAGGCCTATAAGCACAAGTTTAGTTGTGTGGAGCAGCTATTAGAACTAGGAGCCGTTTTACAGCTGCTGAAGGTTTGGCTGTACGCTTGGCGACTTTATGCGAAGTTGTGCCAAAGTCTCTCAGTTTTTAAGTTTCCACATCGGCACATTTCAACCTTATTTTGGTAACTCGAATGGCCTTTGTCTGACATCACGACTCATTCAACCCTCTCCCTAGGCTTGAAGTCGCTCATAACAATCACCGACCAGCATTGTTGACCTGGAGGTTGACCCATACTACTAAAAAATCGTATTGTTGCACAACTTTTTTCTTGTAGAGAGGATGGACTGCCTGTGAAGAAGAAGATAGCCACACGCGAGACAACTTGTCTCCTTAAAAATTGGCTCTATGAGCATCGTAAGAATCCTTACCCCACAAAGGAGGAGAAGGTGATGCTGGCCACAGTGACGCGCATGAATCTAACTCAAGTCTCCACTTGGTTTGCTAATGCGAGACGACGTTTGAAAAAGGAGAATCGACTGAGTTGGACTACCAAAAATCGTACACTTCCACCACAGCCTCCGCCACCACCATCATCGGCAACTCTTCAAACCTTACCGTCAGTGTTTTGGAACGAGGATTGCAGCATTGTTAGATCTCTAGCCACTCAGGTCCACTCCCTTCTGTGGTCTCAAGTAGTGAAAGATATCAAATCCTGTATGACGAAGAATGAAGTAGAAAAGGAGGCGCCTGTGGAACCGACTTTGGCGTCGCCTCCTGCACCCTCCACGCTACCGCCTTCACCATCTTCAACAAAAATTTGGTCGCTGGCGGCGCTGGTTGAGGAACAGCCGCCTTGCAATGAGCTTTCTGGTGACTGAGACCGATAATGTAGAGGACTGACAGACCCTCGATGTTATTAAGTACGCTACCTTATCTCCCTTTAAAAAACAAGGAGAAGGAGGTACAAAAATAGAGCAAGGTCATTATGACGCCTTTTGGAGTCAACTTGATGGGTCCCTTCTCCTATTCCACAGCATTTTTACAGAAGTTTTAGCAAAAAATTAATCTTACAAATTTTACTTAATAAAATAGTTCACCTTTTTGCACTTGTTATCCCATGAAGGAACTAATTTTGTCCACTTTAATGGCTCCTTTCCATTAGAGTTCATTTTAAAGCTATCAGATGACTTTAGTTGTTCACTCTGCCAAACTAATGAATCATTACTTTGCAAGAATGAATTTCTCCTCCCTTAACTCCAACCATAAATAATTGTGTTCCTTTAATGAGCAAGTGAAAAGTGGCTGTTTGTTAAGTCGTGGAAACATTCCTGCCTTTTCCATTACAAGGTCTGCCTCCTAGCCATTTCCAGTAATTCAAGCAGTTCCATTGCTGCCAAATGTGTCTGTCATATTACCGCCAACACACGTCATGCAGGGTCACTCCAGACACCGATGTTCAAAATACCACCCGATGGTAGCAGTGACCGTGTGTACACGAACAAAATAACAGTCTTCTGTCAACCATTATGCGACCTTGGCACTCCAGTCAGTGGATGTTGTCGTCTTCCATCCACCTAAGACTTCACTCACGGATCGTACGACACGCTCATGCGATTGGCTGGACTAACTCTCACAGATCTGTCAACCCTTACTATACCAGGCCTACCTTTTCAACATTGTTCAAAATTATGGCGGAAAAATGAGTCAGCACCCCCACATCATTGCATCAACCAATGTACAAGGCTTGAAATTAAACACAAAGGCTTGCCCATCACCCACAACTTGGTTAGTCAAGTCCATCACCTTATGTCTTGGCGCCTCGACCTGATGCTACATTTGCACTAAGCATTGACGTATAAAAGAGTAGCACCAAGTATTTTACATAGTCGTTCCTCCCACTTGTCCTCCGAGTAATAACTTTTACACTCTCAAACTTCGTCTGTGCCATTATTCGCTTGTGTTTAAACACAGTCCGCTTTACTTGAAGCTATTGTGTTATGAGTTAGTATCGGAGGTTTCAGAGGCTTCACAGGTGGGAGGAAGGCAATAAAGTACTTAACAATTGATGTTAGCTCCATGGCTGTGATGAAATGAATTTTATCGGTATGCTTCAGTCACTTGGACCTGGCATTCAATAACGCCTTCACAAGCAGAAAGATTCCATTAGTGCAAGTTTTTGCATTTCGCACAAGGAACTTCATCTCTTGCACCAATTTGCTTTCCTCCAGGTCATACGTCTATCAGGTGGTCATAGAGCCAAATGTTTGTTTACAGGATTGTCTGACGTTGGCTGGAGTGACACGGGGCTAAAATTTGTGAACAATATTTACGCTCTTCAAATGTCTCCATGCTGAGTGGGTGAGCATCTCCTGCAAGAACATGAATTGTAGGATTTTTTTGCATCGGCATTTTAACAAAGGTCCACAGACCGTCACTGTCTGCAGTTCGGAATGAATGACATTTGGGCGGGCCGCATATTGTGACCAGTGATAGGGCAGGTACAATCGCCTCCTGTAGTGGCACAGAATAGGCATAAGTGGTAGACCTTCGCTTGAAACCGCGTTCCTCATTCGACAGCCTTCGCCTATTCATACATTTACCCCTTTTCCATCTCGTCCTCTAGCTACTCACTTCATTTCCACCCTCTCACCTACTCTCCATTTGGCTTGCCAAGTTGCCATTCAGGCGACAGAGGGCTCATCATCGGACTATGACCTCGCCGAGTGGGTGGATTCCTAGAAAAACAATCACATCAGGCATGACTGCTAAAAATATTGAACTTAGCGGAAGGTGGATGCGGTGATATTGTTCACCAAATTGGTTTCAACACGTGTGCCTTGTGTCAGGAGCCTTGTAAAGGGAGCATCACGTGTCATTTCGATTGCGATTGCATGGAGCCACTTACTCTCGCCTCGATGTCAGCCAGTGTCCTGCCGTCCTCTGATGTGCATCTCGTTGGTCGTTGAGTTTCACTAGCATTTCCGATTGTGGTAACAAGGGAAGTCAACGATTTTCCGGTCTAATATCCACGCCACCAGCCCATTAACCACTTTTTCTGTTGGTGCATTCTTTCGTTTGTTTGGTTGTTAGTCCATTTCGCAATTCTAAACTTAAATTTCTCATACAATTAATACAATAGAGGTGGATGTTAGCCTAACCACACAGCTTTATTAGCTAACCTGGCAACGATGAGTTGGAGAAGTGGGAGTGTGTGCAAGCAACATAAACTCAATTAAATCAAAATGTTTTTCTATACCCAACTGACATTGTTGCTTGCATGATCGTGTGGGAGCATGGGGCATTACTTTTACTCCCAGAGGTGGTAAGAGTGTAAGGACTGAGTCAAGGGAAAAAAATTTCGAGGATTTTCATAGTGGACGTGGAGAACTCATAAAAGAGTATTTGTATGGTGCTGCATAAGGGAAATTTTAAGTTTCAACCAATGATGGTGCGTGGTTGTAAGTTTATGCCCCTTTGAGGGAGATGTTGAAGTACAAGGATTAAGAACTTGCCAGTGATGAATCAAACAGTCATTGAAAAATTTGGCAATTATTTTCCATGGCCAAAAAAAGTAAGGGAGATGGAAGTATCCCTTTTAAACTATTTAAACTGCTAGCACCAGCTACTTAAATAGTTCGCTTCGGATTTAAGTAGCAAGGTTTAACGTTTACGCTTGAATGGTTATTTGAAGTGAGCATGGGAAGAATAAGGTTTATTGCCTTCATAGCCACACTTATCACATACTCTATGTTAATTTGGACGAAATCTTCAAAGCTAGAGTGCACATTAGCATTTCTACTTAAGTGGATTTTTAGTGAAGAATTAGTTACGTTGTAATTATGATGAAATCCAATTAAAGTTTATTAAAATTAAGTAGAAAGAAGAGACAAACCCCCTTTTATACAAGAAGGGAATACTGTGCAACAGATCGACTAGAAGCATGACTGAGAATCTTACGATCTAGCTGACTTCTCAAGCCCCAAGTATACTTCGAAGTTATTAGTTTGTCTCACGGGGGGCCAAAAATGTTCGCACTTGTCTATTTTAAGTCTGCTGGAGTGATTTGAGGCATTCAGATATTTTCCCTGCTATTTGAAAACAATTTCACTTAAAACAACAGTTTAATGGGTGTAATAAATGTAGTCAGAGCTTGTCCTTTCTGCAACTTCAAAGGCGGTCGCTGCTAAAACTCCTCTTTAAACCTCTCGTCCGGCATTGGAGAAAGTAAGGAAGGTAGACGGGATGAATGACCGCAGCTCTCCGCAGATTAATTGGACGCCTTATTTTAGTTAAATGGATTTGAAAGGCAACTGTATCATATTTGAAATTGCTTAGTGGGGACGCAAAACGCGACGACTTTTTATGCTCCTGCACCGTTCTGCAGGTAGGAATAGGGAAACATCAAGCTTATGCTAAAGCAACCCAATGGACAAAGCAAAATTTTTATGGCTGTAGAAAGAGACTTCTTTGTTGTACACTCTCCTTTCATGAGGATCACTTAGGGGCTTCGCCGCTATACTTTCCTCGTTGATTGTCTGACCCCCAGGCCGAGTCAATTCCACTTATCTTAAGGAAGTGAAGAAAGGCCTCAAATGCGGTAAAAAATAATCCTAATATTCCTGAACGCATCGTTTTTATCGGCAAATACTCGCTCTCTTATCGCTCTTGGTTGGTTGCAATGGATGCAATCGGTGTGGCTCAGCGTTTACCCCTATGACTTGTCCACACCTTGGCGCTACTCATCGCTTTTTCTACTTTGTTTGCCCTAAAATTTGAGAGTCCGAAGACTACACGTCCTCGCGCTTATCTGAGACACAATTCTCGTTTCTTCAAAAACGAAGATTAGGTTTCGGAACAATTTTTCGGCACAATTTTTGCCAAATAAATCAGTTGGGAAAGAGAGGGCAGTGAAGGAGGGGGATTCGGAGTGAAGAGGAGCAAAAGAAAGGAGTCCAAGCCCTGACACCAGCGCTGCAGCTTAATGCAGGACAGTCACTGTTTTTACTGAGCAAATCTTATTCTCAACCAAAGCACGAAGAACACCCAATCGGCTTCTCTTTTAGCTCTGTGGTACTGAGAAGATGGCATACTTACTTCTGTCCCATGCGAACCCCAAGGCCTAGCAAGGAAATGCATTTTTAAAGGTTGATAAAAATTGTACAGATTTTTGGCCCAATAAATCCTTACAAATTACTTCATTATTCTGACATTTAGCTTCCGCTTTTGTCAAAATGCTTATTTAAGAGATGACACGATGAGTTTGTTGCAGGTATCTCAACCTTTAAGGGTGTACGGGCGAATTGCTGCGCTCCAGTCCTCCACTCTTTCATGGTGAAAAGATTTAAACGTTTTTACAATATCCTATTTCTGCTCAACTCCCAAGCACAAACGCGTGAGATTACAGCGTACGTGTGAGTCAAATTAAGTGTTGACGACGAATCGTGTCTTCTGCTAGCTTGGCAACCCTTCTCCCTCTCCCCCTTCCCCAACTTCTATCTCCGTGTGCTGTATCGTAGCGGTGTGCGAACGACTGCATGTTCATTTGCCTAATTGAAGTTGAGTCGGGCTGGAGAGAGGGCAGGGGAGGGGAAATTAGGGGATGGGGGGAGACGACCACTGAACCAGTGACAGAGTGGCAGAAAGGTGGGTTGTGATAGCAGCCTCAGGTGTGTGTGTGTGTGTCTGCGTGTGCGAGTTCGTGTGTAGTGTCAAAGCCGTTAAACTTGTCGTCGGTGTATTTGTGGTGGGAATGCTAGTAGTCGTGGGATGGGAGCGACCAACACCCTTTCCCGCGCCACCCCTGCCCTGTCCTCTACTCTAATCACTATTCTTTTTCCCCTGCCCCACCGCCTCCCCCTCCTCTTTTCCCCTCTCGCACACGCACGCGCCCTGTCTACTCAAAAATCGTGTCACTATGGCTTAACCAAGGGTGATAAATGAATCTGTTGAGAGGACAAACAAAAAGTGATCAGACGAAGATTGGAAAACATCATTTCAGTGAAATATTTTCGAAGATCCTATTCAATCTCAAAGTGGACTATCTTGTACACATTTTTTAAAATAACTGCGAAAAATAATTCAAATATTTTTAGATCGCCATCCAGTTGCTGAGCGGCAACAAATCTTTCCAAACTAAATTGCATTGAATGATAGAAATTGTCCATTTGCGGGATGCAAACAAAATGGACTAAAGAGCAAACCAAGACGCGTGACTGGCTGGATTAAGGAGGGGCAGCTTCAGAATGAAGTGACGATTGCGTGGACGCGTGGTTGAATGGGCTAAAGACAACTTCTAGCCTGATCCCAAACCTTTTCCATAGAAGCGTTTTTCTGCTCTCGCCACAGCGATCGGTGACCTACAAGCCTAAGAGAATAAAGCAATGCAACGAAATTTTGCCCTTTGAGTGACACAAGAGTACCTTACGAGCCTCGCATTGATTTCAAATTCTATTATGACAAGAATCCTATGGTGGCAAGCTTGTAATGTCATGCAAAATCCACTCTACATCCTAATCTCAGGTGACAAATCAACTTCACACTAAAACCAATCCGAGTGTGGCTTCCAAGTTGCGTAATTTATTTAATTACAGCTGTCATCCGTGTCGTGTGCTGTGATGCTGCCAAACACGACGACAGACTTGCACCCGTGTTAATGACTGCTTGCCTGCCTAAGTGAATGATTGACTGATCCACCAGTGTTCGCCTTTTTCCTTTAAAATCACCTCGAACCCAAATGCACCTTGACAACGAGACTTCGCCTCAGTGTCATCCTTTAAATTAATCACCTCTTGGAGGTCAGTGTTTGCTGCATTTGAAAAAATTTTTGATCTTCTTAATTAGCATTTTACCGACTTGCTTGTTTGTGGGTTTCGTTGAAAAAAATTGGAAAGTAATGGGTAGTAAACCTCAACTACTAAATCAAGTTCGCATTTCGTAGGAACGGACATCACCAGGAGACTCGGCACCTTTTTGCCTTTTGACGAACAAAGTGAAGAATAGACAGAGGTATTGAGACGTGGAATTGCGGAATCGCAGCTTCGATCTCGTTGGAAAGGACAAACCCCTACTGTCACACCTGTCACAGTACAGTGAATAAAGTTTTCGGCCTCCTTGCAACCACTTTACTGGTATTTAGTAAGTAAAAAGTGCTGTAATGTCGTGCTAAAATGAGTAATATGGGAGGATAGTTTACATTTTCCGGGGAGCACAAAGTGCTCATGGTTAATCCTCATTGACGCAAAAAATTTTCAGGCGCCTTCAAATTGTCCATAACCGTTTCTGCATCCCTTAACTCACCTGTACGATTAGACAAGAGTTGATGTTCAACTTCACCTCTGCTGACAATGATGAATTCGTTTGTCATGCTTAGCAGACAATGAGAAGCAAGAAAAGCCTTTCATCAACAGGAGAGGAGGCGTAGCATGGGGAGAAGGCGTCGGACGCAAAGGTGGGCTTTGATTGGACGCTCGGCCACTGAGGTGGAAGGTGACTGGGTGTCGTGAGTGGTTCATTGTCGGTCCTGCATTTCTAACTCCACGGATGTCAGCTTAGCCTTTCAGTAGGATTCCCAAGTAAGGGCAAACTTGCAATTCAAAGGGCTTTGGAAGACTGTCTTAGAGCGAGCTCAAAGTTGCCGACCAGGTACTTGTTCCTGCAAAAAAATCATACCCTGTTTTCCTTTTATGCCTGTAACATCTGAACCGCTCAATTTTAACTGATTCAAATTCTTCTGTGAAGGTGCACAACAAGAACAGATTAACTTCTCCATCCAAGGTGAATAATTAACTTTGAAACCACCAAATAACAATAGCAGTTTTAATTTATAACCCAACATTTCTAGTAAAAATCAAAATGCATATTGTGAGTGGAGAATAGCCAGGAGTGGATGCGATGTCTTTGTTTAACTTAGGACAGCGACCACTAACCTTTTTGTCCCACCTACGTAGCTGAACTCGTGAAGTCCACTCGCAAGTTGTGTGTCACATGAGTGCGCCAACATGTCACATTGACGAAGAGGAGCGATTGGCAACGACTTGCTATTGATTGGTCAGTGGGTCAGTGAGTCCAAAGGTTGTCAGGCTCTATTTACCAATCCCCCGCTTAGCACACCCAGCTATTCGCTGTAGGACGAGTAAAATGTAACACATGCCCCGAGAGCAACAAACATTATCGCCACCGTTCACTGACTAAAGCCTAAATTTAAATGTCAATTGAAGGCCTCCTTTGTGCGGCTCTCATCCTCCTTCCCATCGCAGGTGAGGAAGCTTTTTGACACCTTTTAACCCCCTGCCTCACTCCCACTTTACGCATAGGATTCTATGATTTTCAACCCTCATTTTGCAATTTGTGCATGACAACTTCACACCCTGTTTTTAATTCTCTGTGTTGTATTATCGCCAATTCTAATTCTTCTTATTACTGCTGTAACTCATACTACTACTGAAAAGTAATAAGCGCACCCAGGAAGGGATTTGTTTGGAGAAATATCGCGCCGTTTTAAGGATCAAAGCGCCTACATTTCCCTTCAAGACTCAGTTGTCAAAGCCATGACCTTCAGCAACGTCGGTATTTGACTTACGTTTTCACATTTAAGTGTCCGTTTTGCTGCATACCTCTGTGAATGGGGCGTTTTTAAACTCCCGTAGTGACATTTTTTTCACTTATTTTACCACACGCGCCGAGAAATTGTAATAAGATGACTGCGTTTCTCCACTTTTTAGTAGGTAGTGAAACCATAGTAAATTTATCAGTGTATGGCTTACAGACTTTTGTAATAACATGCGCTTCCCCAAGCCAATCAGAAGCCAGACACCGCCTGGTGAAAAAGTTCATCACCTTTACCAACTTTGTTGTTATAATAAAGCGAAAATATTAGCTTCATTTGTGTTCCAAAAAGTCATCTTTGTTTGTGAAGGTGGTTCCTTTTGAAAGCACACTGAAATTTGCACTGGGGGTTGGGTGGAACGCAGACTATGCCTAAAACATTGCCGAAGGAATTTCATCGAACGTGCAGGAATCTGAGAGGAAAAGTGGTGCATCATCCTCGTCAAAAAGTGGCAGAGATCTTTTACACGAAAGTATTTTGCAGGGCACTGGTGGGCAGTGAGTATCATTTTCTATTGTTCTTCCCAATAGAGACATTTTCTACCTAATTTATTAATAATTTTAATAAGCATGTGTCGCAGTCAAACTTGCAAAATGCAAAAATCATGTAGCTAGTCATGTGAGTTCCTCCTGCCCCTCCTCCTCCTCTCCAAATAGCCGTTGGTACTTTGTAGTACCATCAGTCAAGTAGCCACATCGTCCCTAAATACTCTACCGAATGCCGCCGCTAAAGGTCATTATAAAGCTCACACCAACTGTGTGCTGCGTAAAGGCGAAGCCGCGCCTGACGATGCCGCTACATGCACAAATTCTGATGCTCGAGGTGGTGTCCCGTGTCTAGATCATGGTTGTGCTTTCATTTGTGTAGCTGCTGTGAATCATTCCTGTCTCTCTGGTTCGAGGACACGCCCAAGCCATCCTCATAGTCGCCTTTAACATGACATGGTGCAAAGTCTCAATTTTGTACCAACTTTTCTTGATTTTCAATTTCCTCTACTATTTTTTGTTAGTTTGTAGATAAGGTTATGCATCCCTTATATCACTGGGTATATTAAAATCTTAAAGTCATTTTCTTGATGGGCATTACAATTGGTACGCTTAAATCGTTTAACGTTAATTACATTAAAAGTAGCTTTTTACATGTGAAACGCAACTTGCATGAAAGCCTTGGATCCGACATCATTTGTGACAGCTCTACTTATTTAATTAAGTAGAAACTAAGTGCTTGAGTCTGCATTGTGTCACAGGTGACTTCATCCGATCCGCTTACCTGCTTCCAGCTAAGCTAGACAGTGTAGTTTTTGCCTTCATTGCGGACTTATCAAACCATCTGCAGCTAGGTCTAGGAATCCTACTCGTATATTTTCCTTAAAAATTTATACTTAATGGGGTATGCAAGCATAAAAATATCCTCTTTGGTAGGGGTTTTAACTATGGGACAAGCTTCTCAGTATGCAAAAAGTTTTATATCCTCTTCTGTTGTAGGCATTCCGTTAACAAATACCACAGAAGGTGTTACATCTCCTCTTAACTTCACCTTTACGGAGATACCACTAAATGCCACGGGGACGGTCAATCGATCAGACCTTATAACAGGCCCTATTTCCACTGCACCACCAACATTAAATGAGACTGTTGAGTGGACAACAGCTGTAACTACAACGGACTTTCCGGAAATCATTGTATTTGTTGACGAAAAAAATCCTTCGGCCCCGCCAACCTTAAACGCCAGTTCTTCGGCCAAGGATCTTAACGAGAAGTTCGAAAAAGCTGAGAAAATTGGAGCCATAGCCGGTGGAGTGATGGCTGTTATTGTGTTTGGCATTGTTTTGGCTATCTACTTCCTCTATCGAAAGTATCACGGTGATTCAATTAGCTTTTGAAGGTGCACCCCGCTGTAGGAAAATCGACATTCTTCCACTTCTTCTTATCCATTCATCTTTACCAGATATTATGGAGATTGTTCCTGTGAAATGGCTTGTAGTCCCGCTAACCTATCTACGGTGTTCTAGCATTATTTGTACCTTGAAATAAAATCAGGTTGTTGTAAGTTGATGCGAATTCGTTGATCGTAAGCTTTAACGCCTTTGGCGTTGGCATCCATTAAATATGGCTGATAAGACCGCTGGTAGACGTAAAACTTTAAAGTTAAATGCAGATGGATGCAGATGACAAAAACCTCGTTTGGAAGGCTGTTAGCCCAGAGGAGTGATATGAAAGCCAGTACATTAAAGAAAATATGTGGAATCAGCCTTTCATTTTCATACTACTGAAATGGGCTCACAGACCGACGTAGGAGTGCCAAATTAATGTTTCGTCTACGCCTTAATGCTCACCCTTTCATGTTGGCCAGCACGACAACAGTCGGCTGAGTGGAGGATGGTCGCGAGACATGCTGGGAAATTGCGCACCACCACAGGCCTCCCCTCCTCTCTCCCTCTTTCTCACCACTTTCACTTTACCGAGTCTTTGATCCAAACGAAAATTAGCTTCAAGATTTTGACACTTTGTTAGCTAATTTGGTGGATGTCTTAACTTGATTGCGGCTTACTTCCGCGTGTGTGGTGAACTTTTCTTGGCCTATCAGTCCTCACTCCCCACGCATTTTAATCACACCACCACAGTGAATCACTGCATTAGTAATTCATGCAAATGAACTGCAAAGCCCCCATATGTGCTTGGCAGAGGTATGCAAGCCCAGTTGTTTATTTCCATCACTAGTAGGCGTTAATTCTTCACAAAACAGTCAAAATGTTGAGGAATGCGCATCGGCTTTCAGGTTTATTGCACAGTGCTCGAACTGGTTCCGCCAATCTCTAGAAAGACCATAAATTAGAGGCATACATTCCGGAAATATATCCAAACTCTTGTGAACTTTAAAGTGCAGCATTTGCTTTTGTTTGGTTAATTTTTAATTTGATTATTTATGGCCATAGTAGTTGACCGCTCGACGTCAAACTGAGGTCTCGTAGCTACGTCGGTGCGGGTATGTGGAGATAAAATGGGAAAATTTTAGGCACAGTGCTGGAAAAAATAGTCATTCTTCTACCCTAAGTAGGGTTCCGAAGAGGAGTCAAAGGTCAGTCCCAATTAAATGAAGAAACTCGAAAATGAACGACTTAAATGAATACATTTTCCGTCATCAAACGGTTGAGAGACGGCGATGATTAACACTTTAATGCATTTTAAGTGATGCGAAGGAGTGCACAACTTGTCACAGCCTCTCAGTCTGCGATGCCAATGAAAAAATTGACGCCCTTTGGAGTGTCAATACGGAGACAGAAAATTGGAGCAAACATTTTAGGCCTTTCATGGGGGGTGAAGACGTGTTTGAGCAGTCGCACAATTTTGTGCAGAAGAGAGGAAAAGAGGCGCGTTTAGTTTTAATGCCACCTTTTAAGGAGCCACTACTTTGGACGTTACTGTCACTTAAGGTAGGCGATTTTTCTTAAAAAAATTGTGTGTTTTTGAAGGTGGTGAATTTTATGGGTGGACCTTTTGGGGAAGTGATTAGGAAAAGCCATGAAATGCCACCTCGCCATCACGAGAAAGATAGGATGTTAGTGCAGAGGTGTTTGAGAAGGCCATAGGGACAATATTCCTCTCCTTTTCCTTGGTTAGGTGGACAAAAGGCTAAAACAAAATGCACCTACACTTACGTTGTACCAAGCATCATGGCTCTCAGAGCAAAAGACACGCTGAAAAAATGGATCTCTTGATAAGGAGCAATTTGGTGAGACGGTTTTTTATAAAGCGATTGTTAAGGTAAACAAGTGTGAACACTTCAGCTTATTTTGTGTGTTTCATCACCGTTCTTTGTACACATTTTGCAAAAAAAGCCTTCAAGACACAAAAATGCCATGGCAAATGGTTGGAAGGAAGAAGAAAATGACGGCGACGGAGTGGGGATTGCGTCTGACGCCTCAGCGGAGCAGCTTACGTTGACACTTCAGCAAAGATTTGCATCTGACGAGGTTGTGCTGTCGGTAGCCTTAAAATCTAAAAAAAGAATGGGTTTAGTTATCAGCACTCAAATTAAAAGTGTTTTATGAAAGACAAAGTACAAAATACTTGCTTAGTTTCGTGCATCACACTTACATTACGGTCTTAACAATACAAAAAAATTAGCATCAGTGGGCCTCGTTGCCCGAAGGTTGGTATCCATCTGCTTGACTGTCATGGTTTCAGTCCTCCTCCTCCTCCTCCTCCTCCTCCTCCTCGATGCTTTCGGTGAATGTGGCAACCTGAAGTCAAGTCATAATAAATTTAAAACTACAGTAGCACACTCCACACAGGTAACGTAACAGCAGGATAGAGAGAGATTTGAAGCGTATGTTTAACAGAGAATCGCTCACATAACAGAAGGTCGTTTGTTGTTAGGCACAAATATCAGAAGGAGTAAGAAATAATTAAATTATTAACCTACTTTAGAAATTAAAAGAACTTTTAAAGATTCTTTACTTAAAAGTCACTTCCTTCCTCATAATCAAGAGAACATAACTTTTGTCATCAGTCTTTATTGCAGTATCTTGATCCTGGAGTTAAACAGCTCGAATCCGGACCCTTTAGCTTTTCTTCCCCGCTGTCTCCTCACTCCAGTTTTTGATTTTCCATGATGCGGGATACGCTCAAAGGAAGGTGATGCGAATCAGAGCAACACCGAGGAAGACGACTTAGTAACTTCTATTCCTTCCTCTTCACCTCATCTCATTGGCTGAGGCACGACTAATTTTACGACTTGACACCAACTCGACTTTATTCCTCACCGTTCAAAGTCGACCTATAACCGCTAGGCTTGCAGGACTTTCCTCTCACCGATTGCAATGCAAAAAGAGCTCTTTAAAAAATAATCAACACTTTGCAGCAAGCCAAATAACACAACTTCAAATATCTCATTCGACACCACCAATCCAGTTGGCCTCAGACTGACCTTGCAGTCTTTCCAATGGGTTTGGATGAAATTTCCAGCTAAACACCTCTGAGTGTAAATTTGTTATCTGGCCAATCCGGAATGGTGAATGGTTGGTCAATGACCTTTGCATGCAAATGAGACGCGCCAGCCAAGTGTGCAGGCATCTCACGATCCGCCGCTTGAGAGGAGGCAGCCGTGGGATTGTCTCTCTCACCTCACGATTGATAGTGGTGAGTCAAAGTCCTCCACCTCCTGAATATTTTGTGTCCATTCTTCTTCCGTTCTTTTTTTTAATTAAAACACACCCTTCCCCTCCAGCCACCACCCACCATCCACAATTTATCCTAATCATCTGATTCCATTTTATGGAATTCAACTTGTTTGGTGATGGTAAGAGTAGTTGCCAAGATGGTGTTGTAAATCTGTCGACCATCATTCACCTTTCCATTTATCCCTCTCCATCTTCTGCCCCACCTAGAAGTAGTGGACAACCGTAAAACTTTGTAGGTTGTGATTTTCTCGCTTCATGAGCTTCACCAAATGGCTCAAGTATTCCGAAATCTCCACATAGCGCATGACTTCACAGATAGCAATTAAAGATGACTGGCAATACCTACCGAAGGGAATAAAATTAAACTTTTCCGCTCTTAAATGAGGCAAAGAACCGGTTTAGGCACACACATACACACGCAAATGCAGAGGCGGTGTCTCAACAACATGCCTCGAGAGCTATTGTAAATAGTTTGCATTTTTGCTAGAATAAAAGATCATGACATTTTGTGTGAATAGATTGTTAGCCTAACCAATGCTCTCGTATTTTGTCACATTTTTTTATAAGATTAACAAAGTATCATAAAATCCGCTGCTAGGCTAAGACTTCAAGGTCGTCCTCTGATTGGCTAAAGTATACACGTCTGTGTTTGCTTTCAATCTGTCAGACAGGCTGTAAGAGGAAGCAGCAAAAACACTTGATTTTTAAGCCTTTTTGCGACACTCCCGTGATGAATGACCTCAGTACTCATAGCCTCATTTGATTTTCACTTCTCCCGGTCGGCACATTTGAATGATGCCTACTATAATGATCTTGAAGGTGCCTTAACATTCGATGATTTTGTGTAACTTCGTTCTCACTGTTTGAGGTCGAAATTTAGGTGTTTATCGTGCTAGACAGTGACAAGAATAATGATTGTAGTCAAGAGTGAGAATTGGTTTATGTGCTTCCAATAGGTTTTGATAGCCAAAATAGCCATTACATCTTTCCCCACTGCTAAAGCTTTTGGTTTTACCCTTTCCTACTTTCTTTCTGCCCTAATTCATGTTTGCATACTCTACGGTCCCTGCACCTAATTTACATGTAACTGCGCAACTCTATCCACCGAGTAGAGCAACCTACTTTGTACTTGAAAAGGATGCGCTCATCTATTCTTTACTGCGACTCACAACATCATGCCGTGTTTGCCTTATAAGTGAGTTGTACACGGCGAAGGCAAGCGTTCCGCTTCGTGGAGTGAGCCGCAGCCTGGTATGGTGATGTATGTGTTACTGTCGCTGAAATTTTTCGGTGTATGTGAATGTATGTGGCATGCGCTGCTTTCACCACGAATGGGCACATGATAAAGAATCGCTCTCTCCACCGTGATTGGTTGCTCCTCTGCGTAGATCAGGAGGTTTTGAGCCTCTCCAATTTAGCGTGAAGACTTGTCACTTAGGATTCGCTTACAGGAGTTGAAGCATGCGGCGTCAAAATTGTACGTTTCGTCTTTTTGTTTCTACCATCTCCATAATTTTTCGAATTTCTTCTAAGGAGAGACCACATAAGCTACTCTTTTATGTTGACTGCCTCAGTACCAATCCTCTGCCTCCTCATCATTTTGCCTCTCCTGAAAAAGTTGACTTGAAGTAGTTTTCGCAGCTGGTTAATAAATGAAAATTCGAACTTGTTTTCCAATCCCATCAAGAGACTCGTGTAAATCCTGACAGCCTAAAACCTTTAAACCCCGCATCTGAGATAGCGTTTAACATAAAATGACATTTTGACAATCACTACAGCCACCTTTACGATATCCAAAGTAATAATCCATTTAGAAAACTTTGCTTATCCTTGAAGAACTCTACTTTATTGTGATGTTTTAATTAGTAATCAACTAGACAAAATGGTTCTTTGATGTAGGCGTGCCATCAAAGTGGCATCCACTTATCGCTGTCCTTGTGCAGACACTGAAGGACATAAAAACGGCGGCTGTTTATTGGCTATCAGATAGTCAGAGTTATGGCAACTCATCAGGCGCAATTAAATGCTCACTCGTGCGCATACGCAAAACTAAAGTTCACATACATTCACGGAATAGATTAGGTCGTTACCAAAGTAGAGAACACAACGAATGTGCGTTGCCTCAGCTATTGTCAACTTGCCTTCTTCACCAATGACGCATTTGAGTTTCGTATATGTGCTGACCAGAGTCTAAAACATTGCGATCTGATCTGATCTGATATTCCTCTCAAAAAGGTGGTGGATAATTGCTATACAGCTCTCACCTTGAATGAGTTTCCCTTTGCTAATTTGATTCATTAAGACTGCCAAGTTTTCCTTGCTTAATCCAGCATGATTGTGTCTTGGACAGTGATAACGTGGGGATCTAGCCGCCTAAAATATGGCTCTAAATCATTGGACTTCTCTTTACACCTGTTTGACCTCTACAGCACACAAAAGAGCATTGGCCAATCAGGAAACAGTATTGAGGGCTATGGATCGATTACTACGAAATGATTGGTTAAGAAAACTTGCGAATAAAAAGCCTTATGGTAAAATAACTTTTGCGATGCTTTACACAGACTTATTAGAAGTTTTTGTCGGCGGACATGTTAACAGCTGTTTGGCGCAGTGAAATTGTCAGTGCGAAATTCCGACTTCCCTCCCATTAAACGTTTGGAGATCATAAAAGCAAACAAAACGGAAAATTTTGTATGGCGGGGTTCTAAAAAATTTCGCAGTTTTAATCAAAAAAGTCATTTCAAAATTTGGATAACTGTTCTTATAAAAATACGAATGCAATAATTATTAATGTTAATTTGCAACTTCGCATTCTAGTTTCATGACCTCATAAAAATGAACTTTTTGGCCTCTGTTTGTCTTGCATATAAACGACATTTCTACTGTAAAGTAGCGTCAGTGTGTCTTATAAAGATGCTGACGATGAAGCAAATGGATGGTCATTGAATTAAAGCTCTTTGAAGTTGTGAATGCCTCAGTTTTGACTAGCCTATCAACAACTTAACGAGTGAGTAGAAATAATAAGATTGACTTACGCTCACAAGGAACCTTTGTTGTACATAATCCGGATTTTTTGTAATTCTTAAGCCTACTACTCCCGCGTTTGATCAAAATTAGTACTTGATAAGTTTACGGTTGATGAGAAAGTTTTACTCCACCAATTTAAGAGCATTTGTTTAAGTGCAATCGAGTCGGGAAATTCAAGAGACTTTGTCCCTTTTTAAATATTTTTTAATGTTAATTAAGTTACTGCCTGCTGAAGTATGGCTGCTAAAGCAGACATAAACTTGTACCTATTAAAGGTTTTTCGATCGCCCGTTTGCTTTCCAATTTCCTGCCGGGCAATACCAATACCACAAATTGGACCACTGCTTTGATGTAAAGCACCCCGTTGGTTTGATGTCTAAAGTTTGGTATTTCTCGGAATCGCTCTTCTACACAGATCATTAAAAAATGATGTTTCACTACTGCCGAACTGCGATATTTTCTATTTCACTCCCTCCAATAATTGTGTCTGACCTGAAGGGTTGTCCAAAATGTTATGTGTTTGTTTTACGTTCTTCACAATCCTCTTCTTACTTTAGCTCAGCGTCAATTACAAAGTGACGGTTAGATTAATTCAGAGGTTACAGGGCGCCTAAGTTAAAGGTTTATCGGTTTCCTGTAGCACCTTTTAGTTCCAATCGGCTTTGTTGAAGGATGCGAAATCTTGTCGGTCCTGGCATGAACAACGCTATTTCGTTCACAATTCGCTCAAAGATGAGGAATTCGAATTCTGAAATGAACCTCCTTCTTGATGCCGTTGATTTGCCTGACCCAAAAAATTTCCTTGTTTAATGAAGTAGCCACTTCAAACATGCTAAACACTAGCGAGTGCTCCTGTTTCTTGGCTTTTCATCCCCCCTCCGTTTAAGTGCCAGTTAGAAAAAAGAACGAGAATATCCTCGCCTTCCGTCCAAAGCGATCCTTTGAGGACTAATTTACGAGCTTCATTATTCTTCAAGACAAAACGTTTTAAGAAAGCTAAGCGAGAGGAGCGATCATTTTGTTAGGCCGCTAATTTTGCGGTCACAGCGATCCCACCACCTCTCCCTACTTTGGCGGGCGCTCTATCACCATTCTAGTGTGTCTGCCGGTCGTTTGCTTATTTTCTTCCAACATCAGGCTGTCTAGGCTAATAAAACACTTCATTCATAATCATGCTTATGCGAATATTCGACTCCTTTTATGCCACTGCCATCTCCGCTACCTCCAGGATGCAGAACGTGAGTTTGAAAAGAAGGCAAAACAACCGATTTGCTTTTTATCTCTATCAAACCTAGCATTTTGTAGTACCTCTGTAGAGTTTGACTTTCACTCAAGAAAAGTCAACAACTTTTATTTTTCTCCGGGTATGTGGCAAAACTTATCGCGTATTATAATGTTACAAAGTAAACGAGTATGGTGATAACCGTACCAGTGGCATGCGAACGGGATGAAGGACTTGCAGTGTTGGAGATATAATTATTTCTCCCACCACTACCATGGTAGCAAGTCTCGTTTAACCGCAAATTGAGCAAATAGCGTCCTATGTATAATTCTCCCTGTTATGCCCAACTTGCCGGTTGTTGCTGGTCGCGCCACTGTGCCACGTTGAGGAGGGTTCGTGTCATTAGCGATGATGCAATCCTTACCCTATCCCACCTACCCATTTGCCTACTCCGATTCGTAATGCCAGTTGACACTTGGTTTAAAGGGCGCGTACCTGTGCCTCGGTATAAATCACTCTGTCACATCATAGACGCTTCGCCCACTGATTTAGCCATTTTGTCTAACCAAACACTTTATTCGTTGATTTAAAAGATTGTGGTTATTTGTATCCTTAAAGTAAGGAGAGTAGCGATTATCAAAGAAAAACGTTAATTAGTTCCTGTCTGCATAATGGAAGCTGCTTACGGCAAGAGTTGACAGATGGTTTAAGCTAGAATTAACAAATCACTCACTATTACTCGCATCCTTCACTCACTATATTGTCACAATAAATCCTACCTTCATATTGTCAGTAATTTAATAGTACTCGATTTAACAGGGCGGCTAATAGACACAAATGGGCTCTGATTTACCGTGAGGTCAACCAATCATTTGACACCTGAACCACATCTGCGATTGGTTGGACAATGCGATTGGTCAGTTAATTAGTGAATCAACCAATTTATTGTATGCGAAATACGTAGCCCTTTTGCAATTGTCGCTCCTTCTTTTGGTCAACTCAATATTCCGATGTTGCATTATTTAAATGAAATGGAAGATCATTAATTTGGTTTAGCACTTGGGTCGTATCGGAGGATGATTAAGAACTGTTTTAAAGTTTAATGACATTGTCTAGTTATCTAAAACACCGATTTGCTTTTGAACGCATTTTTGTTCCAAGAAGTAATCGAAGTAACTGATGGCTAAATTGATGACAAACATAATAGTATCTGCATGGCCTCAATAATAGCATACACTTGACCGAACCATGCTGAGAGCTTGCGGTAGATTTTATCCGCAGCTCTCAGAGACAACTTCGCCTTCTGGACGGATATCCTATATAGTTAATAAGGATTTTAATGAGAAGTCTAGGATAATTCAAATGTTTAACGTCTCCACTGCTCACGAGACCAGTCTTGAACGATTGTGATGAACAAAGGCATTAAATTACAGACCTACACCCTTTTTATAGCTTGCGCACCATCCAATTAGCTCTTTGGGACTGAATACATCATCAAGCACCTTAAGCGAATGCATCTGGTTGGTCCACGAACAAAATATACTTTGGCTGTTAGCAGTGACAAAAAGAAATATTTACCTCATACCACAGCATAGGCTTTCAAACAGTTACGAACGTTGACTTACTCAAAACATCCTTTTGTGCACCAAATATTGGTCTACCAATATGCATTTTTAAATGGTGATGTTTTTTCCTACTTTCACTTTTGAAATTTCTTTTTTCCAGCTAGCGTCGGAACCAAGGTAAAAGGTTTCTTTCAGTTCCTAGGCAAAAAGAAGCTGCCATCACAAGATTCAAAGGAGGATTCTCATTTAGAGGTACCTATGCCTGAGACACCGACAGAAATACCAGTATCACCAACAGCTGCACTGTCAGCATCATCTTCTTTTCGAGCAGATGAAATTCTTCGTTCCAAGTTGTCGAGTGAAGAGAGCAGAGTTTCTTCTGTCTTCCATTCTTTGCCCCCAAAAATTCCGGGTGAAAAAGAACCCTTTAAAAAATTCGACGAAAAAGAACCCTCTGCCGCTTTATCTCCCAATCTACCACAGATCCGTCCTCCAGCTTTCTCTCCTTTGGTTAATCTGAAGCACATCACACCATTTGAACATAACGAGAAGCCTCTCTTTCGTGCTCGTCAAGCGTCCGAGCCCCCACCCAAACTGGATGTGAAACCTACTCGGTCACCATCAACTCCATCACCGGTTTCGCCACCTAGTCAGCAAAAGACTGTCCAAAAGGCTCAATCTGTGTCTTCTCCGACCAACAATCCCTTTTCCGCGTATAGTTGGGATAGCTGGGCGAAACCAGTATTTGTGAGAGGTCCAGGTGTTTTAGACTCTCAGACTGAGAATGGATTTGCTTCAGGTGGTAAAATGTCCCAATCATCAAACTCCTATCCACCTGCTCCTCCACCTATCCTGTATTATGATCCCTTCCTGGGTCAGTATGTCTCTACACCGGGATATCATACAGTGGGAAGGTATTCACAGGGTCTAGGTCGGCGTCAACGATCCAAAAGGCACAATCAACGCCATAAGTCAGTTGGACATTACTCCACTTATGAAAAAACTAGATCGACCTCGTGTCTCCCTACGTATGCAGTGGAATCGGTGTCGGAAAGGCAGTACCCAATGACTGAAAACCGGATCGGAGATGTAATCCAGTATCAACAAGCAACACCACATCTAATGCGGTCGGCGACGCCACAGATGCCGGTACAACTACGTCAGAGTTATCGAAACGATAATGAGATGAGAGTGAATAAAAAGGTGCATATGGTATCCAGTGGGACGGATGATACTCCAATCCAGTTGGTTGACACGTTGTCGCCTAGACGAGAATCTATTAATTTCAACAACATCAGGAGTGACAACGCCGAACTTTTGGAGTCAATTTCACCGGTGTATATTCCATCCACTGCAGAAGCTGCTCGTCCGGATGTAAGCCTTGTTAAGCCTCCAGACGATCAAATACGATACACCAGTGATGTGGTGCGTTCTTTGAACCGACAGGCATTCAAAATGGGTCAACGGCAGTCGAAGGAAGGTGTATTGTCACCTCGAGACCATTATTTAGAGGTAGTGAATGGATCAGCGCGCCCAAAAGCGCGTGAAAATTTCGGCTATTCAAAAGTTAGTTTAAACGGAGCTGAAAAGCGGCCCGGAGTAATGGACTTGGTAAAAAGGTATTCACAATTCGAGGAGGACGCCTACGCACCACGGGCACGAAATTCCAGACCAGCAATGGACAATGTGAATAATATGGAAGATTCAGTGGAAATTTTGAGTGACCTGAGCTATAACGAGGCTGTAGGAAGGAAGCCGTATGCACGTTGAGGTGGATCTTAATGTTTGTCCCAGGTGTGCATAGACAAGTGAATTGTAACAGGTAGTATTACATTTGAAAATTCTTCGACTTGACTTGTATTTTTTCTCCGTCTTTTTTTTTAAAATAACTGTTATTGTATCCTTTGTCTAATGAAGAATTACATTACTTTACGAAAGCAACGACTCTTCAATCATTCCTTGTTGCGGTTCTTGTCCCACTTATTGGCATTATTTTACATTCGACAACCGTTTTTAGCAAGTCTATTAAGTTCCACTTCTTATGAGATCGTCTTTAATGCCACCAGAGATTGCACTTGCGCTCATCGGGCATCCACCTGGTGGTTGTCAACTCGCTTACCTTAGGCTGGTTCAATGTGCCTGTTTTTGTGATAAAATCTTTTTATAACTACCTGACTAAGCATTGTACGCATTGTGGAACTATGAAATGAAATACAAATGTCAAGAGAGATGAGCCATCGTAAAATTTATTGAGGCTTGCGAATTTTGATGCTAAAGATGATGCTAGCGCTACCAAGGTGATTTTAATCGGCAACCCCGGGCTGGAAATGAATGAACCACTTGAGAGCAGCTTTGGTAATGTTTTTCACTTGACGAGCACAGTGACATGACGTCGACGGTGCAATGTTGGCAAGACTTAACCAAAGCGAGAGTATTTGAAAGTCGTGTAGACATTTTTGTTGGAACTGCTGCCTTAATATTAATTGAGTACTGACAAATAAACAGTCGTGAGATGGGTGAAGTCAGCCAGAAACCAATTAATGAGTTGCGATACTTAAGGCCTAATGGGAATCCGTAGCACGAAGTGACGACCATTTAACCATGTACAGCGCTGACTCAGTTGCAGCTAGCCAGGTTCTTCGTTGCTCTCCCATCCCATCTCTCTACCTGCCTATGCATCTGCATCCTGTCCATTTTATTCGTTCCCAAATAAAAATTCCTCTTTTTCAATAACTCGAAGAAGAAAGGAGTGGATCCTTATTGCAGTAGAGTTGGTCTCAGCAGTGGAGCAAGCATATTGAGCTGCGGAGGAGTGGAAATGATCACGAGCTTCATAAGTAGCATTTGTAGCTATGGCAGCATCTCATTGCAGCCTGCACAAACTCAGGCCACAGTTTTAATCCCAACCTCCCAACCAGCAACTTTCCTTATGTCACTTTCACCCTCGTCCTCATTTATGAGCACAGGTAAGGACGGGAATGGTACAGTTGGCAGCAGTGGAGACGAATCCACATCATGGAGCAAACTTGTGGTCATAAAATTTATGAGATTTGGAACCAAAAGCCCAAAACACCGTGTCAATGCATCAAATTCCTATACAAGGATGCAAACAGCCACATTTTAATTGCGTTTTGTGTTGAATCAAAAAAGGTATGACCCATTTAATTCCCCAGGTAAGCATATTTGGCATGCCATATACACACAAGCATAAGCCAATTTAACCCATTTTAAAGAAGTTGAAACTGCCTAAATTAGAAAACAACGATTTTATTTGACGACAACGAAATGTCGGATGGAAGGCAATTTTGTTTACGCATACAGAAGAGTAAGCGTTTTGTAAAATATTCTTGATAGTGTAATTAATCACCTCATGGACGTTCTCTGTGACAATGGCAGCTTCTCATGCTTTAGCGCGGGAACTAACATGCAAAAGACACGTTAGAGATCTGAACATTATGCAGTATTTTAAGGTAAGATGTTGTGTAAACCTGCGCAGTGACGCTGAAGAGCACATTAAATGGCTACCACTGTCTACTCACTCACGTAATCCACTACGACACCTCCATCCACAGACGTGTGCCACTCTCGCCATACAACCATACCAACCAACTCCACACCACGACCTCAACCTCCATCCACACACACACACACTCCCACGCCCACCAATCCCACCACTACCCTCACCCACAACCTCATCTTCACCCCACCGTCCTACACCTCCATACCACCTTCTCACCCACCCTTCATCCAGTGGTGCTTTTCCCACTCCTCCCCCTCCACCTCTGCCCCATGGCTTTCCGAGAGGTGCTATTGAGTGTACTGCTGTGCTGCCTGCTGTGTGCTGCGTGATGTGCGCTGACCGATGAAGGAACTTGCCGTCCTGACACAACTCCATTCCATTGCATTGCAGTTGGGTGATGCGTTGCACTCAGGAAGGCGTCTACTTCCCAACACCTCGTCCTCACTTAAATGGTGCCACGACACATCACGCTTACGTCACAACCCTCAACCTGTCCGATTGCCCCCCTTCCTTTCTTCCCTTCCTACCTGCCTCCATTCTCCCTCCCTCATCCTCCACCCACGCCTGTGTTTGTGTGTGCGTGTGTGTTGGAGCAGAAACACTTTCACTATGCAACCCTTCACTGACTGACAAGAAAGGAGCAGTCTCTGAACCATCCTCTGCCACTGCTGTGGCGTTGAGTCCTTGCAATCTGTACTTCCAGTTTGCAATGCAGCTTTCTGGTCGTGGTAAGTCTGTCAAGCATCTCTGCTTCAATGAAGATTTTGGTACTTTAATTTAGGATCTTTGAAATGAGCTTTTAAAATACTAATTCTAATGCTAATGATTAGCCCTACACCCTTAAATTCAGTAATAATTGCGAGTTGTTAGGTGTGCTAAATTGCATAGTTTTCTTAGGAAGTTCAAAGAACGTCCTCACCATCTAATGTTCATGAGTATCTGGGTAATACTATTTTCATTCACGTTGAGGCAGAATTCTTTGTAAAACTCCCTCCGGGCAAGAGAGAAAAAGACGACACAAAAACACACTGGCACTGATGTTTGAATGATAGTCACCTTGAGGTGTTCTTTGCTGCCTGATTTTCTCGTCTCCACTGCGGCCTATTGCCTACCTCCACGCTAATGCCGCGTGCTCACTGCACTGTTGCCGTGGGTTTGGCATAGATTTTGAAGTTAAAATCACAAGACGCCAACTTTTTATTCACTTTTTGCACCAAGAGGTGGTCGTCAATTCTATGCCGCTTTTATTGGCACAACACTGCACAACTGAGTCGTCATTCTGCTGACCATAAAAAGACCAAGGCATCTAAATCGCACCGCTTTGAGGTACAAAGGAAAGTTCCTTACTCAAGACGAAGTTTAGTGATGTTTGATAAAATCGCTTGAGGTTGCCAACAGCATTGCGCTTGTTTACTCATTCACTCACTGGTTTCATTCGCTGCAGGGCTCGCCCTCACCCTCCGATTTAGCAGTGTATGACTATGCGAATCCTGCCTTTAGGCTTGTGTTTTATGGCAGCTGTCGATTGCTCTGAGAGTGAGCGCTCAGTTAATGCAATCTGCACACGACACACTCACAGCACAGTCCGCAAAGTCATCCTTTTGATAATGCCTTCCTTTCAGTCTGCGTTTGTCTCTTGAAACCCTACAACAGAACCTAATGAAAGGTTTTGAGCATAAGGCTGGGATTGGTCAATCAACGTCCTGGAAAGGTTACGAATGCACCTTGCACCACGTTTATGGCACCCTTTCCCCGACGTCCGTCGGTGTCGAAAGCATTCGTCTAGTTGAATGGTGATGGAGGGTGGTTCTACAAAGTCTGCGCACAATCAGATGCATTATTATTCTTCTTTGTTGCTCTATCGGAGTGAAGTATTTGTGGCAGTTCGGCTAATACTTTCATCCGCTTCTACGAGGAAATTGATGAGGACTAGGTCAATACTCGACAAATAAAATGCGAATTTTTTTCTGGAAAAATGGAAACAGGTCCTTCCTACAATACTCTACAAAGAGGCTAGAATTACCATTTTGAAAAAGCCGATGTTAAAAGCAAAAAACTCATGCATTTGCTCCTTTCTGCCCTTAGAATCCTCACCTTTGTACGTGTGCGTGACAAATACTTCTTCAGGGCTGAACATCTCGTAATGCTGTCTGCTTTGCAGAAAACTGGCCCTGTTTTTTGGTGATGCGACTTAATTTTAGGGCTTTGTTGCAACTGTACCAATGCATTAAAGCCGACTCACCTTCAAATGGAGGCAAGTGGGATGGGCTGAACGGCAGGACAGAGCAGCAGTAGCTGAAAATAACCATAGCAGGTGTTAGAATCCGACTCGGCATTATTTTGTTACCAGTAAATCATCTTTTTTCGCTGTCATTTCTTTAGATGCTGAAAAGAGGTGCGGATTGGAAGAATCCAAATTAATCCTGATTATGTTTTGGTGAAGGACTGAACAAGGTGGGGCAAATGGAGATAGACACGATTTCGACATTGCTAACTTGAGCTGCTCCAAAATGGCAGGGGAAACATAACATTTCTTTTCTGTCAGCTTAACGTGAATGAGGTTCAAAATGTCTTTTGGAGCAGAAACGTCTTTCAACCCTCTTTGATGACTACACCTGACATAGAACACACCACTGATCGCGCAAAGCGAAAACAAGTGAACCTGTTGAGGATGCTTCGGGAGAGCCTTGTTATCAACCACTTCACAAGGAAAGCATTTGAGAGCTGTGGAAAATGCACTCAAATGCTCTTATTAATGAAGCCCTCACAAAAATATTTGTATAAGGTCATTTTAGTAAAGTGCACACTAATGACAATCTCCTTGCGCTATCAATCTCTGACAGATTTAAGTAGTTAATAACTACGAGTGGTTCAGTACTTTAAAGCTTTCAATAAATTGAGCTAAGTTGTGACTTAAAAATGCATGTTTGGCACTTGTCAATTTCCTAATAAAGTTTGCTATCCTTCAGTCTGAGAATGACTGGAACCTTGAGGTTTTGTTCATCTTATGCTGGTAAGTTATTAAATAGGTACTAAGAGAAAATGTGGAGACCAAGGTGACCTCATGAGCCATTTAGTTTATTACAGAGTGGAAAATGTGCCCCTCTTCAAGATCCAAGAAGACTTTTCTGATTGCCGAAAAATGCAGGAGAGGAGGGTAGAGTGGATTGGAGTGTGAGAGCGTTGAACAGGGCAGAATGGCGTCATTTCGTAGGCGGGAGATTTATCCTCTACATTTAAAAACCAGAATCACCTGCGAATTTGCCACCTGAAGGTAAAAGCTTGCACAAATAAGTCATGCGCCTGTTTGTGAAGTGAGACCTCACACTGCCTTGTTGTTAGGTCGAAAGGCGGGACCTGGAGCTGTGTGACTACTTGCAGTGGTGATACCGCATTCTCATAAAGGCGTTGACCTTGCACAGCCCTCAGGTGTGATTTGTAAGTGTTGGAGAGGAGGGGTGGGGTAGCAGTGGCAGAGGATAGTTCAGAGACTGCTCCTTTCTTGTCAGTCAGTGAAGGGTTGCATAGTGAAAGTGTTTCTGCTCCAACACACACGCACACACAAACACAGGCGTGGGTGGAGGATGAG
This sequence comes from Hydatigera taeniaeformis, assembly GCA_900622495.1. NCBI lineage: Eukaryota > Metazoa > Platyhelminthes > Cestoda > Cyclophyllidea > Taeniidae > Hydatigera > Hydatigera taeniaeformis. The sequence continues at coordinate 35,539 of UYWX01000074.1, forward strand.
GGAGGGAGAATGGAGGCAGGTAGGAAGGGAAGAAAGGAAGGGGGGCAATCGGACAGGTTGAGGGTTGTGACGTAAGCGTGATGTGTCGTGGCACCATTTAAGTGAGGACGAGGTGTTGGGAAGTAGACGCCTTCCTGAGTGCAACGCATCACCCAACTGCAATGCAATGGAATGGAGTTGTGTCAGGACGGCAAGTTCCTTCATCGGTCAGCGCACATCACGCAGCACACAGCAGGCAGCACAGCAGTACACTCAATAGCACCTCTCGGAAAGCCATGGGGCAGAGGTGGAGGGGAGGAGTGGGAAAAGCACCACTGGATGAAGGGTGGGTGAGAAGGTGGTATGGAGGTGTAGGACGGTGGGGTGAAGATGAGGTTGTGGGTGAGGGTAGTGGTGGGATTGGTGGGCGTGGGAGTGTGTGTGTGTGTGGATGGAGGTTGAGGTCGTGGTGTGGAGTTGGCTGGTATGGTTGTATGGCGAGAGTGGCACACGTCTGTGGATGGAGGTGTCGTAGTGGATCACGTGAGTGAGTAGACAGTGGTAGCCATTTAATGTGCTCCCATTTTCAACCATCAAAGTTCATACGTTAAGTCAACGTCTTAAAACACGTGGTATGTTGAACCAAAACAGTTTCTACGCCCAAACATTTGAGATCTCATACTGTCTTTGTCACAAAAGGGTCAATTTACTAAAAGACCTATTGTCTTATTGCTGTTGCATTGCTCCACCGACTTGTTTTAAAACGTCAATTCGTGTGCTTCCGTTAGATGTAAAACTTGTTGCCAACTTCTAAAACTTCGATGCTGTAGTGATTTTTGAGTTTAAATCCTGTTGAAGCTTTGCTCCCACCTTAGGCCCTTCTCATGTCCTCAATTAACAGACTGCCTGTAATCTAAACCCCTAATGCCAATTTTGATTGCGCGCTTTACTCACCTCCCATCTCCTTAAAAGGCAAAATTTTACGCAAGACGTTTTTTCTGCAACTGTCAGACCACATGTGATCTAGGGTATAAGGGAGTGTGTTGCCTCTCCTTTTTCCTCCGCGTTTACTTGCATTAGTGTGAATGAGTTTCCAGCTGTAGTTGGAAGCTAATTGATGTAGCAATTTTAAAGGTTAGCTTGCTCGACCATTTTAATTTTCACCCGAAATGCCACCGCGTCTCCCTCCGACTTAATTAGAGGTTGGAAGAATTAACATGCTTGAAAGGGTAAATGGCATATAAATTATAGGCAAAGGTAAGGAGAAGATAAAATACGCAGGTACATAACTCTGGATAAGCGTTTGTCCTCCCAATTCACTCCATCACCTCAACAGCCTTCTTGTCCCTTTCCTCCTTTTTCAACTCGCCGTTTGCCTCTTCCTCCTCCTTCTCAGTCTTCTTTTCTCCTTGGCGATCCTCTTCTTCGTCCACCTCTCCTTCAGACGGCGACTGCGGTGGAAGAGTAAAAGCCGCCATCAAGTTGGCAGCCTCCTTCGATTTGATAGCTGATGACTGGTAAGCGATGCTTTCCAACACATTAGTCACTCCATGTGTTAGATTTGCATCCTTTTCCGCCTCATCGCTTTCCTCATTATCTTCTTCTTTCCGTTCCTTCATCGCCTTTCGCTTCTCCAGTGCTGCAAGTAAGCTCACTGTCGGCTTCGCCGGTGTGTCTGTCTCAGGAGTTTTATCACCTGACGTATCTGCTGGTGCCAACTGAGAAAGAATATTTCCCGCATGATGAAGTTTTTCTCCTTCTTCTTCTTCATCTTCTTCTTGTCCCTCTTTAACCCTTCTATCGTCCTTCTCCCCTTGTTCTTCTTCCACGTGATAAGTTCCTTTTAACATTCCCATTGCCCTTTCCGAATCTTTGTCGCTTTCTTCATTCATTTTCACTTTCTCTGGTGACTCTGGAATGAATGCAGCATTCCGTGGTGCCTCTGTCATCTTTGCTATAGCTGAAGCCGCTTCTGGTGATGTGGGTGTTGTAGCGGGTGCTAAACGGGAAAGAATGTCTCCCACATGATGAAGTTTTTCTTTTTCTTCTTCTTGTCTTTCTTTACCCTCTATATCGGCTTTCTTCTCTCCTTGTTCTTCTTCCGCACGAATGGCCCCTTTCAACATGTCCATTGCCTTATCCATCTCTTTGTCCCTCTCTTCATCTGTTCCTACTTTCTTCTGTGACTCCGAAATGGATGCAGCATTCCGTGAAGCTTCTGTCACCATTGCCATAGCTGGAATCACTTCTGGTGCCTTTGGTGTCGCAGCTTTGGTTTCAAGTGGAGTGGCAGGAGATTTGGCAGGCTGTTTTAGCGTCTCTTTGGCAGGTGCTGCTGGTTTTACTGATGCAGTATTTTGTTGATGAAAGCTTTCTGGTATTCCCGGACGCACTCGAGTCGATGTAGTTGTTACTCCGTCGACGGAAGCTGAAGCACGTAGAGAGGACCTATTTGCATTATCCGCAGTTTGCCGTTTGACACGAAATGAACGACGGATGGTGTTGGCAATATGCTGGAAACCGGTCTCATGTTCTTCTCCTTCTTTTGCAGTAGTGTTAGTTGAGGATTTCGAGAAACTCAATCCCATTGTCGTTTCGTGTGTACGCAGAAGCTACAACTAACCGCTCAGGTGCTGATATGCAGCCTCAAAGCCTTAATAGTAAACTCTATTAGCCAATCAGCATGTAGAATGGTGCATGCGTGCCTTCCACTCTGTGCTCTCACTGAAAATCGAGCAGTTACAAGCACACACATACATACATACATACACACACCAAGCTTCCCACGCAAGCCGAGATTGTGTTCGAATACACTTGCTCATAAACACAAATGGGTCACTGTGATTCAACTGCCCCACTAGATGCGTCATTTTATGAATGTGATTTACACCGCAATGACAAAAAAATGTTTTATGGCCGAATCCGACTCAATGACTCTCATTTGGTGATGAAAATTGCGTTATTACGCTTTCCTCTAATATCGGTCAGCTTTCTCCGAAATAAAACAGTCTTAGCAACTGCCTGTTCCGTGGGACAAACAGGAATCAAAACGGGGTACCTTTGACCTTAAATACCAAATTTGCTAAGTTTATCACCTCAGAAAACCGGTAAATATGATAAACTATGAGACCAGAAATTGTATTAGCACCAATGCACATCACTAAAACCATAAAGAGAACTAGTGAGTCAGTAAGTGAATGAATGACGCGTAGCTATCAATTTTGAGAGACTCAAAGAGACTCCCTAAAAAGATCCTTCGGGTCATTAACCTTTGCGTGTGCATTACAGAGGTGCGGAGGGAAATCGTCTACTGGTTTATCGTTTCAAATATTCCAGAGTGGAGCAACAACTCGATAGTATTGGATGACCGTTAAAAAGAGCAGTGACAAATGTTTTCCAGGTGTGGCAAGTGAAGCAGAATTTGCAAAAGGAGGTATGAGGATTGTAAGGATGGCACTTTATGCTTATAACTTCAAAGACTTGGCAATTCTACAACAACAATGTGGTCAGCATCTACCAGTGTTGTGGCGCTAAGAGGTAAAAATCGAGTGACAGAGAACCGCTCAAAGTGTGTTGTGACAAGTAATGTTGCCAAGGTACCTGTGTGTGTGCATGCACGCATGCGTGTGTGTGTATACGAGTGATTGATGGGTGCTTGAATTTTCAGAAGTACTGGTAGTGTTTGTAGCGGGGATATCTGCTTCATGGTTGGGTGCTCATAACATACAACTACCCAAGAAATCTGGGGTAGAGGGGGGAGGCAACCGAAGTACAATTCGGTTTCAAGGGTACGGGATGATTTGCCTCATTTGCGCCGACTTCTCTGTTCAATTCTAAATCCCTTGTAGATTTATGCAGATGAGATCCTTACTCTTCCTTTTCTTAATAAGAGTCGACAGTTTGGGTTTAAATAGCATGATACAATGAGAAGTGCCATGACTTAAAGACCTCAAAGGCAAGAGTTTCCTCAGCCGACTGGAAGACGTAAAACAGAAATACACTCAACAAATTAACATGAAATCTTGACAATTAGTCTTCCCAATTTATTTTCTTAGAACCACGTTGTCAGCACAATCATCCTCCAAGCATCCTTTATCAAAAGGGGCCTCATTGTGGTGACCTCCACGCTGCATTGAAGTTGCACTTTTTCAACACATAAAATGACATTTAAACGGAAAATTAATCCATGATAAGGAAAAAAACAATGAAAGATTAGCCTTTGTGGCGCCAACGCTATATTACAACTTTTCTTGGTTGTATGCCAAATCCATGAAAAAGGAAGGAGCTATTTAATCATCCGAACCCAAGTGCACCATCTGCAAGTCGATGGGAGCCCTTGGAAAGGTAAGATGTTACCACCTGCACTCACATCTCGACTTGAACGGTGTTGATTCGGCAGCTTAAAGGGACGTTAAGTGGAAACGAGTTAATTATTTTAAGGCACTCCGATTATCACATTAAATCAAATTTGCTATTGAAATTTTTAAGTAGAAATGTTTTGAGCTTTGAAACCTAGTGGATTTTACGATTTTTTGCGCACGGTAAGTACACGGCACCACTAAAAGGGCAAGAAGGGAACGCCTTTATCATTACCAAATAGGACTGCTTTTAATCACCGTAGTTAAACCTCTAGGCAGAATATTACTGCAAAAGCTTGGAATCTGTCGAAGTGTTGATGTAATTCCAGAGCAGATGGTGGCTAGCTGGTAGTGGCATCAGTTTAAAGGCGCCTACTTGCTAATGGCAGGGCGTAAATTCTTTTAGACTGTTATGGCTGGACTGTCACAGCGGCAATAAGCCAGACAGACAATTCTATTCGTTGGCAGGAAATGCGCTACAAGAGTGAGGAAAACTTAAATGCCGCATTGGATGGATTTTAGACGAATTAATCCCCAAGTCATGAGGCATATCTAGTCCCTATAGCCTGACCTCTAAACAAACACAATCTTGGAAATGGACGCTTATTGGAGAGCATGGCCGGAGCTCTAGTTGACCCAAAACCCTCAGAATCAGCTTAGAATGCGAATTCATAGAAAGAGCCTTTTCAAGTTGTGTGAAACATGGAGAAGCTCAAGTAGGTGTTTGAGCTGCGCTGAAATAGATGCAGAATTGGCAAACGTGATAAGATGCGTAATGTGGCGCTCTGTTAGATGAGATGCTTTGCATGAGGCATGCGATTGACGTCTTGTGGAATGCACTTTCATCAATTTGAAATGATAGACGTACATATTAAAACCGAATTGGCGCAATCAGGGTGGATCTTGTTATGCTTGTGTATGGCTAGAGGATGGCTTTATAGAGCGATCACTAGAACCTCATGGTCTGCGATGAGTTTTAAGTCGAGAAAAGGCTTGAACTTCATGCACCACTGTTACTCCAGACTTTGCAATTTCCCACGAATTGACCCATCGCAGATCCGTATAACTCGTGTTGTTAGTCCTTCTGCCGCGTTTCGGTATGATCAGGCTGGGACCTCAGAAGTAGACAAAAAATCGTAAACATGCCACCTTCACACAACACAATGAAAGTGGTTACACAAGGAAAGACAATTGGTTTAGAAATGAACGACGTTTAAGTGTCAAGTGATAGTAACGCAGTTAGTGGACGACAATGATGTGTATGAACTCGTAAACTGCCTGTGATTGTTTATGTGAATCAACACCCTTTGGTGTGCTCTAGCAGTTACCTCGTACTTTAGACACACATTCAACGTCTTTCTATACAAATGCGGTCTAACTTGTCTTCCTTTTGAAATAATTTCTATTCGATTAGAGCAATTTGGTGATTAAATGCCAGAGATTTTAGCTAGTAGGCACCGATGACATTGTGGAGGAGGGCAGAAAGTAGGCAAGCCCTTGATAAGCGACACTTGCTAAATTTTAGTGTAAACATTTTAACAACTAGGTCGTGCTTACCAACTGACTGGTTGAGAGGCTTGAGGCAGGAAATGTAATTTATGCTTCACTCCAGCTTGGCTTAAGCTAACGACCTTCGTACCGGTTCTCCCCGACCCATTGTGCCCACTCTGAACAGGTGCGCCATCCACCTCCTTCGGTCCCACAATTTCATGTCGGTGGTGGATGGCAGACGCTGACGGTCACCTTCCAAAGGCTAGACACCAAAGCCGCCTACTCAGTAATCGTACGCCTTGACTGTGTCTAATACAACATCCTATGGTCCCTCATGCCCCATGCACCCACCAGACGGGAATGTGGGAAATTTTTCAGTTAAATTAGGGTTGCAAGAACAAAGACATCCCCATTCTCTACATTACTGCAGTCCTTCTAAAAATGACTACTGTCAACTTCTTGTACTAACCCATTGAGAACCTTTGTCCAGGTTTTAGGTTCCTACGAGAACGCTTGTTAAGACGAGAAGTTCATGACGAGGGTATAACATCTATGCATAGCTTTGATTGAAAATAGTCTCTGTAGATAAAGTACTGCAAGAGGCTGCTCGATTACCGTGTCTGCAAAAGCCAGTTCAATGCAATCCTCTGCTGAGACTCTACCTTCGTTGGTTATAGTACTCGCTTAAACCTTCGTCATTTTGCCAAAAAAAATGAGCTCGTGAGCCGTTCATTGGCAGTGCGAAGTAAGGAGTGAGGCCGGTTCTGAGGTTAATAAACAGAATTTGGTGCATGTAAAAGGCGCAACTGTGTTCTTTTAAACTCCAATTTTGGCTATTTTTGTTAATTGTCACGACTGTTACCCTCCGTGATCAGTAACACGCTACTTATGGTTTCAGTAGCATGATCATCCATACACTATGCAAACACAAGCATCCGAACACATGATTTTGAAGTACTGGATTTTGTTTTCAAAATTCTTTCTTTGCTATTCAAAAATTCTCATCAGGATCTCCAGAATATTGGGGGACTACATTGAGAAGCGGGAGAATTGACATTATTAGCTGATTTACATAAACACGCACCCTCATTCCTACAAAATTTATGAATTTCAGGTAAAATACCACCATCGGCCGCATTTTTACTAGTAAAGCATAGGTTTTAGGTTCGACAGCAGATGATGTGTTCTCCAAGTTGGTAGCTCAGCCAACTTTCACAAATTCTGAATGGCATTTTCGAAGAAGAGCCAAGCCAAAAGCACCAAGTCGTCTTGACTGCTCACACTTACATACTTTGAGATTGGAGATCGCTTCTCGACACATTGTACTCTGCAAATACTGTGAGGGTTCAAAAAACGTGCGCATGCAAATGAACCAACTGTCCACATTTAACCCTGTTCAGGACGGAAATTAGGGGACGCGTATGGAGGGCTGGGCGAAGACGCATTCTCCACCACCATAGGAAGGGATGGAGCAAGAGCAGAATGCAAATGAGCAACGTGCTTGAAAAATATGGAAAGAAGCTAGGCCCTGCAGATCTGAGCATCACCGAGGTGGACAAACGAACGAAAGCGCAACGAGGAAACATTAAGTTCGGATTAAATGCCAAGGCATTGACAACTTGATTGAACAGCTTTTGCTGCATGATAGTTTCCCGCGATAAATACTTCAAAGTGTAAAATTAGTTCTTCCTTTAGGGTTTACTCCAATCCTAAAGAATTATTTTTAACGCACTATGGTGCATCAAAAACTTAGATAAGCATAAAATTGCTGAATTTAAAAGCCTTGCCGATGGGCTAGAAGATAATCCCACAATGTAGAGAATGAATTGGAAGAAGGAAATCCAGCTTATATCAAGGCTATTTCTAACTTGTTGTGATTGATGCCCTACGGAATTTAACAAAACAGTAAAGCTCATTACCCACAAAAAAGCTAGACAATATCAACTTCAGAGTCCCTAGACTAAGGAATCCAGCCGCTAGTCTGTGTCCAAATCCTAGACCTCGACAGCTATAAACAAAAGGACGCCTTCCACACCATTTCTGGACAGAATGACCCCCTCCACCTACCAGCATCTCTGCATTTCCAGACTATTCAGTCCGTGGGGAAGGTGTACGTTGAAGAAGCTTTGACCCAATACTAAAAACACGGTTGATGGAGAGCGAGAGAGAGAGCGGGAGCCTGTACTAACACGACTTAAGTGTCCACTCATGTTTTGTCATCTCTCTCCGTATGACTCAGGCCCATTGAGTAGTAGCAGTATGAACAGTCGCAAGTTGAGGAGAGGGGGTAAAGAGGTTGCCTTGTGGGAACGACTGGCGTAGTTCATCGGGAGGGCGGAATATCAAAGTCAACAGCTGAAACTACTCCTGTGTATTTAATTACCATTACTGTCAGCAAGCGCTTTGTGTGGAGGGAGCTTGCGAGTCGGTGTCCGCCTATGCGGTCGCAGGGCTACAACTGCTTACTTGGTCCTCCATCGATTTATTGATCGCAAGTAGGCAAAGGAAACGGGATGAGTCAGAGCAGTGTGTGGGTACGACTGCGTGCGTTAGTTGGAGCTGCGGTCGATAGAAGGGGACCTCGAGTTCCTGTAAAAACTAGGCCAATTCAATACACCATCCTCCTATCTGACAGGTAATAAATCGGAATATAGGAGTGATTGGGTGAAGCAGGAGGTGTCACCTAGATACCATTCCCTTATTTCCTTCGAAAAAAAAAGTAAATCCATGATCTAGGAGTCTACCGAAAGGGTTAAGCCTTTGAGCAAAATTATGGACTTGTATGAGGCGGAAGTTGTTAGAACTGCCATTGCGTCTCGACAACCGCAAAAGATACTCGAATTCCGTAGGTTTCTGTAAATCTTTACTATGAGTTACAACCAATTAACTTAATACGATGAGGTAGGATAATATAGTAAGAGCAATCCACCCTGATGAAAGGTCAAATGGGTACAGTTTGGTGTTCGTCAGACTCAGGAGCTTTCTTTTGTCAACGCGGACGCCTGTATCCCAGTTACTCACATAGGCATTATGGATACGACCGTAATTTAACCAAGTTTTATGAGGCGATTTGCTTAGCTTTGATTAGTTTCTCCACCGCTTACTTGAGCTGACTACGCAATCGTTTATGATTTCATCATCTCTTCAACCAACCGGAAAGGAGATTAGGCACCCCAGTTCTTCGAAAATTCCTACATTGTCCATGGAAACGCATATTTCGATTCAAACTCGTTTGTAGCCCTTGAAATTGGCATAGACAATTCATTTTGAAAATATTTTTGTCCATCTTGTACATTATCCAGAGCGCAAGGCGTTGAGTGTTCTGCATCCTTGCCAGAGACGTAGTGCGTTAAAGTGGCATGGAAGAACTTGTCGGTCCGCGGGGTACCTTGCACATCATAAAGGCCATGCCGCGCAGAGCGGAAGTACACTTGGCGTAGACCAAAGTGTCCGCCTAGGTAAACATATCCTTTAACAAGATGTCATAGCTCTGGGGTTAACAATTGGCCATAATAGAACGTCTTCATGAAATGGTCTTTGGGATCGAGAATAATGTTCGTTGGTATTTTTCGGGAAAGTCACTCCACGGTACACGTCTCCTTGATTGAAAACTTGCTTGTGAAGGGCTTCTTCATGGTGCCTCATGAACTTCAAATGTCGCGACACCAATCGAAAACGAAAGAACTCCCAAAACTTCGTCCTACGAAAAGAAATTCACTTCGCTTCTTCAAGCCAACTGGCAGATCTGTGGGATGATTCGGAGCTACAAGCGATGAGAGGGGCGCATTTTAGCATACTTCAACAACAGCATTCGCCCAAATAGCATGTGACTTTGACATCCGGATGACCGCTATGCTATTTTTAACTGCTGCTATTTCCATTCTAGCTTGTGTACTTTGAAATGGATGGCCGTCTCATCCTCCCTCCACTGTTAAGGTCACTTGAGGTGAACTGAAGGAGAGGCATACAAGCGAGGTTAAACACAAGCGCTAACGCAATTGTGCACCTGTGTTTGTAGATTAGAGAATTATTTACAATTTTTTGTTAGTCTTTTGGGTCGTGTTGAGACGAGAAGTGATAAATTTGCTTGAACTGCACTGACCTTTCTGTGCGTCCACGTAAGCTTCCAATTGTGCATGTGCAAAGAATGCCACATAGGGGCAATGGAGAAATGCTGAAAGTGTGAAAGCAATGCAAAACTATACAACGAACTACCTTTGGTGCATAAATCAACCAAACGGTTCGCCTGATTGTGCGCGTGAATAGGTATCATGTCTGTCTTTTCGTACTAATCGAAATCCGTCAGCATAGAGGCTGGTTAAGATCTTGACCAAAACTTCCGTCCACTCCCATAGGTAATAACCGCCACCTGCGCCATGTGCGACTTACGCTGTACTCATGCTTAAAGCATTTATTACAAAGCTTCGCGTTACCATTAACGCAGAAAGGATGCTCGCACGTCTTGAGCTTTTGGAGCTACTTTACTTTTAACTCAAGCGTTATTTGTGATCACCCTCTAGCTCGGACAGCTGCACGAAATGGGTCGAGATTGTTCAACATAAGGGGACCTGAGACGGCAACGACACCTAGTCACGCGTGTCAGTACCGAAGACGCCGACTCGTTGAGTCACTGCCTGCACGGCGAAATCTTCGAGACACCAACTCTCTAAATCAGCCACATTGTGTTATGATGGGAACGCAAAACGGCGCCCCACCCCGCACTGCCTACCCTGACAGCCAAATACCCGTGCTACTCTACAACCCTGTGGGCGGGACACCGGCAACCATCTTCAACTTTTAGCCGAGCAGCCATTAACTTGTACTACACAGGATGACGCCACCAGGACGCCATCATTGTTCCCCCTTAATCACCTATTCATCATAAGGAGGACAGAACGTAGACGACGAGCCGGATCCGGATGTTTGTGTTTACTTCCTAGCGCGTAGCGGACAGCCGAACCCTCGGCAGGGGACACAATTAATCACCCTGGGACGTGGTTTATGGGCCCAGTCTCCTTACCCCGGAAACCTCTAGACCGCTGCATTCGCGCATCGAGCACTAGCCCATCGATCTACAGGAGCGAGCAAACAGAAGCACCCCGCCAGAACCTCCCCGCGCGGCTATCGATCCCCCTAAGCATCCCACGAACCACGCCATTAACCTGTCGGATATGCAGGACAGGCGAGTTAGGTACCCGAAGCCGAAACCCACTCCTGTAAGTAAACATCATGTCCTGCGAGATATTGGACTCCCATTGGACAAATCACCCGCACCTTCTGAGACCAACTCGTGCTAGTCCTCCAGACGCTCACCGAGTTCAAGCATCATCAGCCCATTGGAAAAATGAGTGACCCGACCTGGCGACGCGCAGCCAATAAAGAACCCTATGACGGTCACACCACAAGCGGTTTCATCCTCCAAATGGCCGAATTCGATCAACACCAAGACCTCCAGGGTGGAAATACGTAGTTGGCAAGAAAAACAACCAGTAATTCCACGATCAGCAACGCCTGAAATCAAAAGACATCAAAATAACTGAAGTACTTCAGACGCAAGAAAAGCATAAGACAGGACAAGAGACGAAGCATGCAGATAAGGAATCAGCTGTAATCGCGATCTCAGAATCTTAATTCAAGAATTAGCGCTCTCAGAACGCGAGAAAAGCCGCTTCACTCATCCTGTTTGGCGAAACTTCACATACCATACCACAGCGTGCACACGCAAGCCCGCATGCTACACGTACACGGGGCTACCCACACAACTGAGTAATGCTCTTACTCCACACACTTTTGTCGCACCCCACGTGCGGTAGTGCGTGTGCCTTCACGGGTTAGCAACCAATAGGAGAGTTGCAGTGCCGTGAAGTGCGTACATATACTACTGGCCTGTCTGTACTCTAAACTATGCACAGTGGCGATTGGTGCAAGTAGAGGTATCCCCATGATGCGGTGATACCAATGATAAGTATATTCGAATTGATTGAGGTGTCTTGACGTCGCTGTTGTGCGCCACGTTTTGCGCATTGTGGGGGCGTGCAAGCGGTCATCTCGTGTGTTAGTGGCCCCTCCTAGCAATTTTTGTTTGGATCTTTGCTAATGGATCCTGACCCATCTTGATTGACTGTAGCACGTGGGAATTGTTGGTAACTTAGGCTCTCAATCTCGGTGGATCTCTGTTCTCGGTGTTGTAGTTGGGCAAATGAACAAGTATTGCGACGACATAGCGTTTGCCTCGGGTGGGCGAATAGTTGAGTGATCTTAGGGTGTCCTCATTAAGCTTGCGAAAGCGGATGCACGGATTACTGTAGTGGGTAGGTTGGGCTTTCGGGGGTTGTGTTCCAGCTAGGTCATCGGATGGTTTGAGCGGGAATAGTAGCCGGTATCACCTCGCTTCTGTCGGGGCGTCCTCTTCCATTCCCCTCTCCTGTTTGATCACTTGTCTGCTAATTAGTCACCCAAAGTGGTGTTTATCCTTACTATGGATATGCCTTGACGGCCAAAGCCTAAAACCCGGACTAAGCCCCGTTCTGTTTGAGACCAACTTTATATCGCTACGATAGGAGTGCCTATTGGCGAGATTCTTCTTTACTGGGGCTGTAAGCCTCCACGATGTGCTCATGTGTGCTCGTCAACAACGTTAAAATGGGAGGTTGTTCACACTCCGGTATGATGCCAAAGTGTAAGCTCTTCTTACGAAAGTCGGACCAGCAAGTGTCGTGAATTTTGGATAATTGAAAATCTGTTTTGGTCTGGTTGGCTAAGTCTATACATTCCGGAGACTAACACGGATGTGCTTAAGCATTCACCAAACCTAAAAGCAATGCAACCATCAAATTGGCTTGGAAGGATAGATTTTCGTCGATAGTAGTATCTTTTTGCTTCACCGACTCGCTTTAGTTTGTTTATCCACAGGGGAGGAGGAGGTAGAAGTGAGAGCCAACCTTCCTCCATAAATAAACACGACCTCCAAAAACCCAAGGTCGTGCTTGTGTGTTTGCATATCTTCACGTGGAAGTCTAAGCGTTCGACACCAACATTAATCATATTCGCTCCGAAAACAGCGGACGGAGATGTGTGTATTCTTAAACAAGAGGGTGCGATAGACGTGTATGGGTGGAGGGGGATGGCCTCCAGATTAATAGCAGGAAAGGTTAAGTTGACAGCGCTGTGTGACTCAGCGGAAATGGAGGTGCGAACCTTTTACGTGAGGGTCTGATTGTTGGATCATGGATTTACAAAAATGAGGATGGGATCAACTTCGTGTACTCTGTTCCCTTGTTATTGCCCTTTTGCACTTTTCCGACATTTAGCGTAAAGTCGTCACTGGAATTTGGTTTTTGCCCACTGTTTCCTTGCATGACCTGCTAGTCTCGTGGTGGAACGTGCAAAATGTCATAGGAAAAGTTCTCAATGTTTTGAGAGTGGTTCTGTTGGTTGAGGTAAACGAAGGACATCGAATGTGATCGCTCAACGCCAAGGGCATCATAGTCAACAAGTCCATGTACTTTAACCGGTTCGTAGACTAAATGTGTTCGTGACTATAAGGGCAAGCCACTTCTACCACCCGATAAGGGAAAAGAAGGCCTAAAATTGCGATTATATATCAAGATTCAAATAGGTGTTTTTGACATGCTCACATTAGATTCCAACCTACAATGAGACATTTCACCTTATGCAGAGGGACTAATAGTCAAAGAAGCTCTTTAATCCGGCCTGCTTTACTAAATGGACCAAGCCTGGGTGCTCAACCGCGGAGACCTTCGTTGCGATGCTCTCTCTACTGCTTAGAATAATCTCGATTTGTGAAGAAACTACTGACAAGTCACTTAAGTCTGGTGTGGTGTTTTATTTAAAAAAGGCCGGTATTAGTTTCAAGATGACTCCTCATTATTAGGCGTGAACGTTTGTACGTCGTTAGTTGCTATGCCTTGTGGCACAAAAGCCAGAAAAAAGGCTTCCGCTTGATCCTCCAGAAGGGTGTTTAAAGGCTGCCAAGTTGTTCTTTCCATCTTTCAAAAAGGGCTGTTTGTGGAATGAGATGCAGTTGCAACACCGATATCAACCGATGCGTCCAGCTGCCATGGTTGCTTGTGATTGATGTTAGCCACCGCCTTTATTGCTTGTGTGTTGTTTGGTGGAGATGAGAGGTCGGTTGGTGTAAGGAGAACAACTTCTAAGGGTAGACGCAAAATAGGACTTAATTTTATGTAACCAGTCTATACCTGATTTACTATATGAATTTTAGCTTCCTCCTTCTGGATAAGACGCACCGTCCTACAATAGTAACTACTTCAGTAAATCATCCTCTTGTCAGCAAGCAAAATACAAACTTCTGGTCGGTCTTGTGCCACAGTTGTAAGGATTCCAGGTTGAATAACGTCAAGTGTACAAAATGCCTGCTTTCTACAACGACTTTCACTTCTTAAGCATGCAATTTACAATTTTCAAGTGGACGGAGAACTCACCTATCGCCTTCGTCTACACCAAGCTGGTGCAGTAAGTAGCACTCGATAGGAGTACAAAACCAACATAGGCATTTCAGTGATCAACTAGCAAGGGATGCAAAATTGGTGGTTTTTTAGAAGGGACAAGACGAGGAAAGGATACGTATGGCGCCGCCTTACTCTTGTTCTGGTACCAGCTGACTTGGATTGTCTGCAATCGGGCACGCTTTGTTTACGGTCTTTTAGTGCTTTGCTAACTGACTAAGGCTCACTATGGTGGGAAGACTGTCGTGTATCGAATGTGGTGTTTGTGATTACGATGATAACGCTGGATGGCGGCAGTAGGAGTTATAGGTGAGGCTACTTTGGCCGGAAGGAAGGCCATTAGCTTCACTCTTGAGTTGCAGTCGTTTCAGAATTGACGACTTCTGCTCATGTCAAGGAAGATGATAGCCTACAAGCAATTACTAGTTGCATTTTTACAATCTCAAAACATTTGTCCGAGTATGCGAAGGCTAGTGATAGGAGTTATTAACGAACCGGTGTTCGACCACTTTTGCTTTGGAAAGGGAAATCGAATTTGCCAGTAAGCTTTAAAAATACAGAACGAGTTACAGAAAACAATTCATTTTGCTCAGCGTGCTGGAAGATTCATCTTCAAAATCAACGCTTCAAAATGGGATGGCAGTTTGGTTGATTCAACCCTAGCCCTCGTTATGATGGACCGCTTACACTGGGGTTTGGTCGGCAGTCTTTTGGAAGTGTTTGAGAGAATGTGCGCCATAAGGGCGTTAAGGCGTACTCACCCGACGACCGGACAGCGATGAAGGCTGGTGGTAGTCCTGTGCAGGACGGTGGTGGGATGGGAGAGAGGCTCAACGGCACTATGTGGCTGGAAAGTGCTAGGTGAGCAATTATCCGTACTGACCCGCATTGTGCAAAAGATGGTAAAACGAATATTATACATCATCATGATCCCCAAACCAACTAAAAAAATAACTAGGACCCTGTGCAAGATGTAGAGCTCTGAATTATCCTTGAAAGGTAAGAATGAAGCCTGTTGACATAGGAGAACTTTTCAACTTTGAGGCATTATTGTGAGCGCTGATGGAACCTCACAAGAGTGGAACGTTAATAGAATACCCACTTTTATCTATAGACACCAAAAAGATGTAGGAGAAAGCACCAAAGGTTTTTAGCCCATAAACTGAAAAGTTTTACTTCATGAATTTCTTTATTGATCTTATCGTTTGATAAGATAACCGCGATACTGAATAAACAAAAACACCAGGGCCATGACTAGGAAAATGACCATACTTTCTGTTGGGAATCAAAGCCCCACCTCTTTTAAGCCCCTGCAACTCTAAAATATTCCCCTGTAAGAGCCGCCTGTCTACCCTCTGGTCCCTGATCCTCGGACTTCAAGAGGCAATTGGGTGCAGACGGTTTACTAGGTGGTGTTATTAGGAAGGATGGGGAATGGGATACAGATGAGGTGCCTAGGAGATATCAATCGGGGGGAGACTCCTCGCCGGCTTAATACACGTAATTCGCGTTCCCAATTGGTTCCCGCCTCTCACCTACAAGTCACTTAAACAAACTAGTATATATCACATCCCCAACACTGGTTAAGAAAATATGTAATTCTTGCGTAATCCTCTTAGCGAAGGGTAGGAAAACACAAAAATGCCAGAAAACATGCCCTCTGTTACTCACCCATCCAGGGATTGAATTGGCACCAACATAAAAGCAAAATTTCGTAAATGTAGCATGTTTGCATTTTGACATCAAGACAATTAAGCATAATGAGGTGTGGATACTTGTAATATATACTGTAATATATGCTAGTTTGATTGAGCAGACTTCGATAGGTGAGAAGCGGAAGCCAACTGGGAACGCGACTCACGTGCGTGAAGTCGGCGAGGAGTCTCTCGCCAATTCATATCTTCTACTCGCGTCATCTGCATCACATTTCCCCATTCTTCCTATAACACATGCCTGATAAATCATCTGCAACCAACTCTGAGGTTCAAGGATAAGAGAGTAGACAGGCAGCTCTTACATGTACGAGATTGTTTAAATGGACCTTTACGGGAGGGAGGCGGGATTCAATAAGGGACGGTCGATATCTCCTATTAGGTCAATCCGTATTGCAATCTCCATTCTTCCCACGTCTAATGCCAAATAACTTGTCTGCAACCACCCCCCTCTTGAAGTTCGTGGTTCAAAGGCATGTGGGCAGGCAGTTCCTACAATCATTAATAGAATTAAGCTATTATGTGGAACAATAACAATGAAGTTAAAATGTTTGAACCTTTGAGTTAAAAACGCTACTAGAATGAGTTGAACTGCAATGCTCCTAGGTTTGTGGGTTTTAATTCCAAGGAATACTTTGTTTATGTAACCAACTAATATGCGATGGTTATTTTGACACTCGTCTGGCTCTTTTGAGTGTAGATTGGCCTTCAGACCAGGTCAGTGCTCCATCCCTTCATATCCTTCTAGAAAACATATATTCAGCTTAAATAAAATTCGAGAAAAGGTTAAAATAATTCAAAATAATAGCGATCACATGTAAGATGTCACACAAAAGCAATATGTCCTGACTAAAGGAATTTTGTTTTACGATTCCGAGTGTAAACATGGCCTTGATGCCAAAACTTTCATTGGGTGGTTATGACCTTTCTTTGCATTATCTCAGTCTATAAGCAAAAGGGCGGTGGGTTGGTTTGGATCGACGCTTTGAAGGCGTGCTTGAGTCATTTTTACTCGTTCTGGATGCATAACAAGTTATCATAATGTTTTTAATCACAATACTTTCTTAGATCAATTCAAATCGCTGTGGAAGGAAACGTTGGCAGTGGCAAAACAACATTTCTTCATTTTTTTGAGAGCATTTCGCCAAATGTGGAGGTTATGACTGAGCCGCTTGATCAATGGAATGACGTTAAGGGCTTTCCTTTGTTTGTAATTATATGCGAACTTTTTAACAGTGTGATTAAAGGAAAGCTTCTATGATAACCCTCTCAGATGGAACACTCCATTTCGTGCACAACTTATGGTAACACTGGCAAATCAACATTCGGCTCCCATGGTACTCAAACTAGTTTCGATTTTCATTAAGAACTTAGAATAAGCAAGTTGTTTTCCTTTCAGGCATCAAAAATTCGTCTCATTGAGCGTTCACTGTACAGCAACCGCTATGTTTTCACAGTGGCTAATCAACGACGGTTAGTCCGTTTCGAGACCTTTCCCTCCATTTCTCCGACATTATAAGCTTTCCTGTCTTAAATGTTTTTAGCGGGGTCCTTACGGATGGAGATTGCAAAATTATTAATGAATACTTCGACTGGTGTTGTCAGTTGCCGATTTTTAAACTGGATTTAATTGGTAAGTTATGAACACAAGAAATATTTACTCATGAACTGATGTTCCTTTGCAAATTACGTGTCTCTTAAACATTGGAAAAGGTGTATCTATTATCACTTTAAGGCATACAGCTTCAAACTCGATTTTAGTTTATCTTCGTGCCCCGCCTGAGGTGTGTGAGGAACGAATCCGAATCCGCCACAGAAAGGGAGAAAGTTCCATGTCAATTGTCGGTTCTTCAAAGTGGTTTTTAATTTATCATCCAATATTATGCTAACTAATCTTCCCGCTTTATTTTAGGAATTCCTCAAGGAGCTTCACCAACTCCATGAAGACTGGCTATTGGGAGAAAATTCGAACTATTGTCCTGCTCCAGTTATTGTAGGCGTCTTTATCTCTTATCTAACTGTTAGTACTTACCGCATAAGAAAGCATCGTTAATAGTTCTCTCACTCAGAAGAGGTTAAGCACTACTGTCAGTAATTGTTCTCAGTTACTTTTCAGCAACTCAACTTTTTTAGTGATAAACAAAAAGTGAATATTTGTGTAGGACACCAACAATAAAATTTTAACTAATTTGTTAGATCGCACTTGTGCTAACCTGCTGTCACAGGCCGCGCATTTGTGATATCGGAATGGGGAAGGGAATTTTAGGTGTTAAACACATAGGTAGTAGAATTTGAACCTGCTAAAAAATGGTTTCAAATGTAGTGTTTGTCTTCTCATTTCAGGAATTTGATGCCTCTAAACCTTTGGAGGATGTCATTTCAAATTATTTCGAACGAAAGGATGAAATACTCTCTATGCTTTAAGCTCATTCCAGTGAACTTCACTAGCCTGCAACTGAACTGATTTCTAGGTAATGATAGGAGCAAATCTTGAGAAAGAGCATGTTACGTATTTTTTATTTCAACACTATGGAAGAGTAGCATTTAAGAATTGCAGACCATTATCTTAATCAACGGGGCAGTTTTGTAGCACAAACATTTACAGGATCCACATTATAAACAAGCGCTGCCCTTAGTCACCAATAAATCAAGCTATGAAGAGTCTTGTTCATAAAATCAGAAGGTTGGGACGCAGTCAACAAAATATAAACCAACACGTGAGTGGTGGGCCATGCATGCACAAATGCAAAGTATCAACGGGCATAGGAATAAACAAGAATGGCATAAGGGGTAGACGTAACGGATGTCACACTATGAGTAATAGTACGGAGCGTACATAAAGTTTTGAGCTAGTAAAGTAGCAAAAAATTAATGAAAAGACTAGGGAAAAAATTGCCAAAATAAACGCAAGAATTATCTAAGCACAAAAAACGATTAAAGACTAAAATATTTTTTAGAGTTGGAGGTGTAGGGGTCGCTTATTTGTCATCATGCCCTTGAACCACGGACTTCACGAGAGTTAGCTGCGGTCGATTTATTAGGCATTGAATACAGGAAGAAAGAGAATAGGAGAGGGATTCCTTACGATCATCATGCACCGGATTCGCCTCCCAAACTCTCTTCCTCCCTCTCCCGTATAACTCTCCGCTTCAACAATCTAGTATGTATTACACAGTCCCCTTCCCTTTTAAGCTGCGAAGTTCCATTTGATTTGTAGGTGTCAGCCACGTCCTCACTCCTCTTGTTCTGTCTTCCGTGACCGCCATCCCATCTGTGGAAATTGTGCCCCAGGAAAGTGACCGAGTTTTAGAGGAAACTACATTTCTTCGGATTCGGCGTCAGACCTGCTTCCTGAAGGCGATCCAGTACTAATCGGAGGTTGGAGTTATATTGTTTGATGTCTCCCCCGAAAACGAGGATATCGTCCAGATAGATGATGCAGTGTTTCGGGAGTAGACCGCGCAATGCCGTCCGCATAAGTCGCTAGAAGGTGGCTGCTGCGTTGCAAAGCCCAAAAGGCATAGTTTGGTACTCATATAGTCCATTTGGCACAATGAAGGCTGTTTTTTCTTTATCTTTCTCCGTCATCTCCATCTGCCAGTAGCCGGATTTCAGATACAATGTCGAGGATCATTTCGCTCCAACGAGTCGTTAATGTGGGGATAGAGGAAACGTATTCTTTGTTATTGCATTGAGCCTCCTATAATCGATGCACAGACGTAGGCTGCCGTCGATCTTGTTGACTAATGCGATGGTGGAGGGCCAGGGTGACTGAGAGGGCTTGATAACGTTGTCAATCAATCGATGTACTTCGTCTTGGAGGGGTGGTGGTATGCGTCTAGGCGGCTGTCAGACCGGTTTGGCCTCACCAGTATCGATCCTGTTGGGCTATGTTTGTTCGTCCAAGTTTCACGCCCTCCCAGGAGGATATTTGTGAGTAATTCTTCAGGAGTAAGTGCACCTCCTTCCTCTCACCATCAGTAACCTGGTTTAGTTGAGCCCAGAGGTCGTTTAGATTGGTTCTGGGGACGGCAAGGGCGACGATGAGGGACTCGCGTATGTCATCTGCATCTTTCCTTGGCTTAGGAATCGAACGTTTCTTCTTGGACCTTCAATGGATTTTGAGCATGCCTGTATCGAGGTCCATAGCCGCGCGTGACTGACGTAAGAAGTCGGCTCCTAGCAGTACGTCCCGGGCAAGTTATGGACACAGCACAAAATTCACATCTGAGCTATCTTTCCCGATAGAGACACTGATAGATGCTTCTCCTATTACAGATGTTTCTTATCCTTCTGCAGAGCGAAGTATGGTAGCCGGTGGGGAAATATTAACCTTACTGCAAGAAAGGGGAACGCAAGTGGGTTTAGTAGGGAACGAGCTGCCCCCAAGTAAAAGGGGAAAGAGCATGCGTGGCCTTCTTTCTTGCCCCGTACACGCATAAAAGAAGGAGATCGTGAGGAAAGCAGACAAAACAAAGAAAATTATATATTGAGGCACCGCTTTGGAGCGCGCGCCTTTGTCTGGCAATAGATGACCGTCGTTTCGGGGTATACGGACAAAAAAGGTGTTGAACTACATTGAGAATTGCACCTCTTGCCGATTGAAGACTACCGCGTCAATAAGACGACTCAATCTGCTGAATGACATGCTCAGCAGCAAATCTGCTAAGGGACGAAAATCAAAATTCTTTCGAAATGGACAGCTCAACATAAAATAAATAGAAGGGGAAAACAATCATTTTATGCCAATATATATTTAGAAATTGTAACCAATAGCAAAATTCTAAAGCTATGAATCCTGCGACCCGAGTTCGAATCTCGGTGGGACCTCTGGAGACTCAGCCTTATGCCCTC
>UYWX01000075.1:0-55924 GCA_900622495.1 Hydatigera taeniaeformis
TGGAAAAGTTTCGTGTCGGAATTCGCCATACGAAGTCCGTGCTTAGGTGTCGGAAACGGTACTACGGTTCTCCTTACATACGGAACAGTGGGTCATCCCGTTTTCCCTGTAAGACATCTGCTTTAGACCAGAGTTCCACCGTTCATTGCCGGAGGCAATTGACGGTCAAGAGGTGCGTGTGGCCCCGAATCTAGTTGTCAGACCGAACGTAACACCAGATCCACCAGGTATGTTTCCTCAGTCTCATGCTATCTGTCGACTGGCGCATTTGGCTCATGGGTGCCTTCATATGGTACCGAATTTGTTGTGACGGCTTGTGCTGGAGGTGTACCAAGGCGAGCGCCGAGGATGCCGCTTGAAGAAGAGAGGGAGAGTGTAATGCTTTGTTTACGTGACAACCTGAAATTTGGCTGTCACTTTAGAATTTGTCTGGCCCCCGTAGACGTGGGTTGGCCTTCGGGCCACGTTAAGGCCCCATTTGTCCTGTCGTCTTCAGGATACATGTATCCAGCTTCAATTGCTGACTTCTTATTGCCTGTTCAGACGTCTCAGAACGCTACATTACGGACCACTATCCTTTAACACATGGGGCCACCGAATTTCAGATGCACGAATAATTCATGAGAACTTATTGTGGTTCTCTGAGCCTTCCATCAGGCAAAGGGAGGCAGCAGATTAGCTAGAATGTATGCATTCTAAGATAAGAGGATGAGACAACGTTTGCCCATGGCGTCCGCCCCCATTACAAGTACCAAATTAAACGCCTGTTATTGGGCAGTTACCTTAACAAAGTATTACAATTATATGAGGATCAGTATCTAATAAGCTGAATTCAGCACTACAAAATGTTAAAAGCTTTGTCCTAGTGTGCTGTCTTTACGTTTCTTGCATACCGCCTTTAAAATGACTGCCCTTTGGTTCTGGGTCCATTATTTTTCCCTGTAGATCTAGCAGCCCTGGACTTAATGTAATCGAATTACCCCTAAAGAGTTGGTGATTTCGACATTGTCTAAAGGTCGGACATCCAGCCTAGACAGCACAACTCCAAAAATACAACTGCTACTCAGTTTAACAACCCATATGTTACAGCATCTCTGCCTCTGATAGACGGTGAGCTTCATCGAAGCACATTGATGGATCCCCTCATCAATCTCGATGTCGCTCAAAAAACACGTCTTATTAAACTTTTTCAGACTTAAGGCTACTGGCCTGGACCATAGAGTCAAACCACCTGGGCACGCATGTGTGGCCAAGATTAATTCGTACCTGTATCAGCAAGTTATAATTAATATTGTTGGTATCAGGCTTATCTCACGGGTGAGAAACCTCTGAACTCGTACACAACACACAATAATGAAGGCAGTGGTCCCTAAAAATAGTTCTTTTTTGGTAGCAAACGAAAACGTAAAAATTCTACAAAAGGCCCACGTACGTGAAGTGGGCGAGAAACTGGTTCCTTGAAATTCATTAATCATATTTTTCTTCATAGTCAAAGCGTTTTCACAGTTAGTAGGTTCTGAAATGCCATGCTATGGAGCTCTCGGCAAGAGATGGGTAAAAGACAGTCAATAATCCAAGGCTGTTTCACCACCATTTCTTTAAATCTTATCAAGTCCACCCCTCTGTCGGAGCTTGAGGCAAGAAGGTTTTCCAAGTATTGTATTGTCTCACGAACAGGTTGATCGGGATCAATGTCGGCATGGGTTGCAGCGATTTCCGGATCAAACGATCCCGCTAAGAAGCGTCGAAATTCCACCTGCTTACGCAACAGACCATCTCGATCTATATCCATAATCTCAAAGGCGAGTTCGGCTCTCTCCAGAAGACTTCCCCGCAAGTAGATGGAAAGCATGATGACGAAGTTTCCAGGTGGAATTCCCAGCTTTTCAGGTCGTCTACGATCATCACGTAGCTGGACGGTGACCCGCTTAATACCTGCCAGTGTGTGTGAGTTTGTGATACCCAAACTACCGACTAAGAAGTCGACAAATTCAATCTGAGTCATCAGTCTCACCTTGTATCCCACAATAGCGTAGTACATTTGCAGAATTATGGCAATTTCCCTCCCATCAAAGTGCATTTTTGGATGCCTCTTCAGTTCACACACTAATGATATTATAACAAGGCGTATAGCAGCCGGAAAGTTGCTGTTACTATCAGGAATCTTAGCAGCTTTTGAGTTAATCTTTTCAGTAACTTTTTTTACAAATGTGGACACATCTAAAAGCCTTCGATTTCGGAATTGGTTGAAGCTTTGGGAGGCAAAAACCGACGGCACAACATATTTCATTCGTCGATCTCTGGTGTACACGGTGAATGTGGCGGTTGCATCCAGTCGTGGTGCGGTCAGACTCTTCTGCCCAGTGAAAAGGCTCTTTCGTCGTATCATGGTCTAATGTGAATGTCAACCATCCAGGCGGTCAGTTTAGCCGTGAGGTCAAAACGAAGCATTGATTTTTTCAACTTGAACTTCCTGACAGGTTGGAATGACATGACATTGGGCAAAAACACAATCCATGTGAAAACCCACTATAAGATTAACGATTCCTTTTGGCTAAAAAGCATGACAAAACTGAGATTAAGATTTCGCAAAGGAGGGAGATTTAGATCTCGTTTCTAACTGACCCCTTCTGTACGAAACACTGAGCCATATAAGTTTCTACTAGCGGATGACCTGAGGTCAAAGCTGCAGCTGTTCTACAACTACCACGTCTCTATCCTCCGAAATCTGTAGTTTTAGGGATAAAAAAGTACTTGTATGCTAAAAAAACGCACAAGCAAAAATGCACAAACCGCTACAACTCTTGCCATTTTATTTCAAAAATTGAATTTGGAAGGATCGAGGTGGGAGTTGTAGAAGGGAGGTGATTAAAAACACTTAAGGCGGACTAAAGCTGGGGACGTCCATATCACCGGCGCAGTCCCTGAGAGTGACGCCATTGAAGCACATTGAGAGTTGGGCATCGGGACCTAGGGGGGGGGGAAGCATAGTGAATGTGATTGTATCCGGGTCCGAGGTGCTGGCATCGGCATCACCGCCACACTTTTGCAAGCGTCGACGAAGCTCCTCTATGATGTGTGCTTGCTTCACCACCTCACGTTTCAGCACCTGCACGAGGCTATCCTAGAAAATGGAAATGGGCAAATCGACACAAGTGGAGAGTGATACACTAAGAAAGTTGACATTTGCAACCGGTTGCAATAAATGAAAGTAATGAGAGTACGACAGAAGTACCATCGCAAAGCTAACCTGGGCTAAAAGCTGATTCTGAAGTCGCAAAACTTCGGCACGAAGTCGTTTACAGAGAGTGTACTGCATTTGGTGCACATTTCCTGTATCAACTAACCACTTGTCAATGGATTTATCAATTGATTGGATCAGCTTTGAACTGCTGGTTATAGGCGAGCCGAAAGAGAGTGGTGGAAAGTAGGTCATTAGAAGACAATTGACATATTCATTGGCAAAAGACGCCCACTGCTTGTTTAGTAAGGGATCGCCCGAAAAGCCATTTCGAGCAAAAAATTCCGTCGCATTTAGGTCGGCATGTACTACCATGGCATCGTAGAGACCCGACATCTGAGGTGTTTTAATAATATCAATGATTCGTGTGCCAATACCCAGTCTGCGGAGATGCTTCTTCACAGATAAAAAAGTGATGTGAATTACTCGCTTCTTGTTGTCAACTTTTCTGGCACGAAAGTTGCAAACCGCAGCGATCCTATTCTCAGGTCCAAGCAAAGGCAGAAGATCATTGCTGTGCAAATTTTTGGCATTCTTATCCAAAAACACTTCTTTCACTTTCAGCTTCCTTTCTAAACACGAGGCCAGAAATGAATGGTAGCCGTGCGAACACTTCTTGGCAGTGTCCTCATCGTCGTCCGCCCTTTCGGAGCAACTTTCCGAGGAAATGGCGGTTTTGTCATCGCAACATTCTTCCGTAGTGTCATTGTCATCATCATCTTTATTTTCAACAGTACCTTTACTAAGCTCTTGTTTATCCTCTTCGTCACTTTCTTCCCCATCAGATCCACTAGAGATATCGGAAGCGAAGACAAGACCGAAATCAGAAGCCTCCTCTGTCCCCGATTCATAGGCGTCATCATCATCATCCGTACTTTTTGAACTAACAGCATGGAAAGCCTCTCGTAATTTAGCCATAAACTTGACGTTCTCCTCAGCCTTTTGATTCTTCTTGTTTTTAGATATCTACTATTAAAAATAATCCCAAGTAGAAGTAGTGACATACTGAAGAGTTAGTTTCCATCAACCGTCCAGTACAATCGTCGTCTCTCGAAATGATGAAAATTGTTACGGAGGATTTTTCAAAAAGTGCTTCGTATATTGTTGTCTTATCCATGGAGACTAAGCTAACGGAAAGAAGTCCCACTGCAGTGTGGAACATCTCTTTCACAGTATTTTCACCAATCAACCGCATGTCTTCTTTCCCTTCCTTATAAACTCGTGCCATATCAACCAAATAAAGATCAAATGTATAAGTTCGTGCATCTTTATCAAAAAGCTTTATTTCTGGAAGTCGTGAAATGGCACTGTTGGGCCCTAGTCCGTGCTCATGCATGATCGCATAGGAGCCAACGCACTTCAAATTCGTGCTCAAATGCGTAACCTCAGTCGTTATGTTATAAAAGACTCACAACTTATAGTTAACTTTGTAATATTATGCTCAAATTGTGTCAACGAAATTGGTAGCAAAATTTAAAATGCTCAGGAAACATTTAAAATCTGAGAATGAGGCGCCCCATTCAGGGCTTCGAATTTAGTAATAAAGGTATGTTAAGAGACGCTCTACAGGCTAAATAAAATCTATTAAAGCCACATCACTATTAATCGTCTGAAAAGTTTTGTACAGAAATTCTCTCTTTTACATTAACTCATAGGTGTCGGGAACGACACTACGAATCTCCTTATACACGATAATGCGCCGATTGCCATCTTTCTTATGCAGAAACCATTTCTGTCCAGGGTATCAAAGTGTAGACTCAAGAGCATTCGATAATCGACAGATGCATGCGACCCTGTCAGACCGTACGCAACTTTAGATCTAGTTGAATCTGCTAAGGAGGCTACGTGCGGTCACTCGGTTTCATGGTGTACCACTATTGGTGCATTAGCCGATGCTATGATAGCTAGCATGGAGAATGTACAAAAGGGAGCACCGAGGATGTCGTTCGAAAGAAAAGATGCAATATAAAACTTTGTTTAAGTAACTACTAGATGTCTAGTGTCTAATTTGAGATAATCTGATCTTTGATGCTTAAGCTTGCCTTGTGACCAGATCAAAGCCCATTTCCACCTTCTTTTACGCGATTGCGTGCATTAAGCCCAATTTAATGTTTTCTTTAAATTTATGTGAAGTTTTGAATGGTATTAGGTGATTAAGGTAAAGTTGAAAATGATGAGTTGACCAAAATGATTACTTGCTGGTGCTTTCTTACAGCAGTTATACGTTGCGGTGGTCGACTTTAGGAGTGTACCAAGTTAAGTTTCAAAGGCTTTACGTGCAAAAAAGGTTAATCTACTGAATTGTTTGTACGACCATCTGAATGACTGACGGTAGCCTCGACAAAAGCATAGTTTTGTATTCATGGGCCGGCCTTCGGATGGAACCAAGATCCAAAAGCTATGAGTGTAAGATATGCTAGAATGTTAAAGGGAGGGGCGGGAATGAACTAGAACGCGAACCCGGTGCGTGAAGGCCATGATGAATCCCTCTCCGGGTGATATCTACCATTCAACTCATCTGTACTCCTATCCCCGTTCTTCCTGTATTCAATGCCTAATAAATCTACTGCAACCAATCCTCTATTGAACCCCGTAGTCCAGGGGCATGAGAGTGGGCAGGCGACTCTTACCATAAGCGCAATTATTTTGGTCCTGCTTGATGACTTAAAATAATTTACTGCAGGTTGTGTGATGATACGGTATAGCGTCCCGGGACTTCCTATCCGGCGGATACATATATTTCGAAGACGACAGGGCGAATGGGCTTGAGCATGGCCCGAAGGCCAGCTCACATGTGGAAGGACCAGACAAATTCGAAAGTGACCGTCAAACGTCAGGTAGTCACATAAACAGTGCATCACCCATGGAAACCAATTCGTTGATTGGTTCCAATGCACTGTAACACTCTGTTTATGTAACCACATAACATTTGGAGGTCAATTTAAGATGTGTCTGGCCCTTGTACACATGGGCTGGCCTTCGGGTCATGTCTATAATAAATACTATTGTTTAAGTGTACCTATATAGGGAACAGTGCCGTGAGGAATCTCTCTCCGGGTGACATCGACTCTTCGACTCATCTTTTCTCATATGTCCCATTCTTCCTGTAACCACTGCCTAATAAGTCAGCCTCAACTAATCCTCTCTTGAAGTTCGTGGTTCAAGGGCATGAAAATGGGCAGGCAGTCCCTACAATGTCCAGACCCATTTGTCCTGTTGTCTTCGGAATACATGTATCCATCTAAGCTTACTGACTTCTTTTACCGGTCGGGAAGTCTCGGAACGCTACTATCACCTTCATTAAGTTGCTCTTGTGAGATTCACAGAACTTTTCTACTGAATGCATAGGCTTGGATTGTGTTTTGCCATCCGCACCTATAAGGGCAAGTAAGTGCTGGTTAATCTGGCCTCTGATGCCAGGTTTATTTGCAAAATGGGGTACCAAATAATCTCCTTGAGGTTGGAAGAAGCCACAATTAAAGAAGTTTCGGTAGATTTGATTAATAATTATTTGCTAGCACATACAAGCTTCGAATGGCTCAAATGTATCAAATTTGGTCAATTATTTGCCCTGTACGTTTTATTAATGTTGAGATATCTGCAAAAAAATTTCGCAAAAAAATGTACGTCAAATCCTTTGATGTTTTTCTTTGAATGCTACGACGAACCCTTATTGAATTTAATTGATCTCTTTTAACTCGTCTTTTACATAAGTCCTCAATTAAAATATGTATGGTTACCGGTTGTTGAGTAGTCGCCCCGAAGATGCGTCCATTGCGGATTATTGCGATGATAGCGATGTGTTAGAGAAGGTGAAGAGGTATTTGAATAGCCACTTATTTTCTTAAGTACCAGGAAATCGCAGTTCATGGCGATTCTGCTTATTGTTCTATGCTCCCTGTTAATTCTTACTGGAATCATCCTTATTTACCAGGCTTTTGCTCTTTATATAAAGTCTGCCGCCTTTTGGAAAGGTCTTTACGATGCAGGTAAGCAAAGACATTAAGACACTGCGATATTTAGTATGTTACAATTCATCCATTTTTAGTTGCTGACAGACTTCTGACCGTCCCTCGGAAGTCCCACAGACATTAAATGATCAGATCAACTTGGAGTTTGACGGCTGTGAATAATGATCTTTTGTCTGTCTACGTACTTCTGAGTGTTTATTTTTCTAATTACCGGCACTGGGAACTTGTGCATGAGTTTCGCGCATTGATTTTTCTGTGCCCATTTTCTTTGTCATCTTCCAGCACATCTCCTTTTTCTGCATCTGAGGCATGTGCGCTAGGTCAGACAAGTACAATAATTGTTGAAATGTTTTCTCTTGTGATCAGTAGAGTCATCCTTTCGGAGCCAGACTTGGGTATCAGGGGGAATATTTGATTGCTCTTTGTTTTCAAGGCTTTGTTGACCAGCTACTCACCTTAAACTCCACTGTCCTTTGAATTTTTGTCGTAGGACGTCATGTGAGCATAGCTGGACTGAAGCGTGCTTGATGCCTCGAAAACGCATCCTCTACTCGGTATAAATGAACCACTTTTTGGCCAAATAGTTGAACTAAATCGGTGAATCAAGTGAGGATGGAATCGCATCTTTGGAGGTGTACAATCTATTGATTTTCTGCTTGTATTTCTTGCACGCATTATCCGCTTATTCTAGTCACGTCAGTTAATTTTTTTTAACACACTAATTCCTATATGTCTTGCGTCTAGCAAATAACGATTTAGTTATCGGTTTGAAGCTTAAATGTCAAAGGTATGAGATCGTGAAGTTAAGCTAGTCCTGTTGACTAGCTGAAGATCGGCATGGGTTTCATTCCATGAGGCAGCTAGTTTTACATTGCCCAAGAGTTTTCGCAGCGCGTGTACCAGTCATGGTAAAGAAGACTGTGTGGACAGGTGCTCTAATACGGGACTAAGGTAATTCAGCCAAGCGTCAAGCAATGAAGTTAAGCTGTGTTTGCGAGTTGGCATCCCTGCAATCTTGTTTAGTCAATCATATACGCTTTTTCGCTGCTCCAGAAACGCGATCCTGCAATTGTTTCATTTGTTTGCTGGATAATCTTGATTGCTTTCTCTGCCATATGTTAAAGTTATTATCAAGTAAGTGGCATTCTATGCTTACATAATTATTTTGACGCACTTAAGGCAAGGAAGCAGCACAGGATTGTGTGTTTGACTCCATGGCACCATTTACCTCAAGTGGAATTCCAGGCTTCAAATTACATAGGTGGGTCTTTGGGGGCATACTTGAACAGTTTTTTTTATATCTTTGGATACTGTGAGTGTGCGCTTTGGCTCCTCATTTACCCTCCTCTTAATCCGAGAAAACATCCTCCACTCTCCTTGTGTATGCCATACTAAGCAAGTCCACTTGTGGCTTATATTGTCCCCTTTTGAAAGGAATTCCCTCTGTTTTGAAATTGTGCTTTTGTGCTGACTAAGCGAGTGTCTAATTTATAATTTTCTTTATACTTTTGTTTATGCGAAGCTATGCTACTCCTCCCCTTGGTTTGTACCTAGGCGGTATGACTACGAAGTACTAGCGTTATGAATAATTGGGCATGGTCATTTTGCTTCTTAATAAACCAGGAAAAAAAGTGGCATGTCAAGGTATCACAGTCACTTTTATTGGGAGTTTTCATTGCTTCTGCATAGCGTCCACAGGCTTGGAAACGAATGGAGAACGGTAATTTGGTGAATCGCAAGCTACCACGCAACTAATTGCCCACGTTGTAATGCGATGCAAATTGGCATGAGGATGTGTTACTTGCTAAGGGAAAAGCATCTTAAGATTGCGAGGTTTCGCAGTTACGTCTTGTGAACTTGGAAGCGAGTCGAATGTTTTCATATCGTGATGAATGCCGGAAGATGAGATTTATGTGATCTTTATTAAAATTATTCATACTTTTGGTCGGTTACAAGAAGACCGTCTGACATTCGACTTTTGAAGCTATGCTTCCCATAACCCACTTCCGAGAAGCCAATTTTGTGTGTTTTAATAGTTGATTGCGCATCTTGAGATGAAAACTGCCATGCTTTCTCGCTCTCCGGGGTCATTGATCCCACTTTAGTTGTTTGCCTCCTGCTTTTGACATCGAAAGTCCCTTAGGAGGTCGGCGATTGTACTTGCGCTGAAGGAATTGGTTTCATACACTCAGAAGCCTTGCTCCGCTTGGATAGCGTATGTTCTGCTCAGGAAAGTTTTGGGATGTTACAACTCAGAGGTACATCACTCTCTAGGCTTTACTGGAAGCTACATGAGAAAAAATCAACTTTCTTTCTAGCAAAGAACTCAACAAAATTAAATCTCTACTTGTGTCCAACTAGACATGCTGTGGGTCGAATGGTGTCGACAAAGGTGCCGATAAGGTTGTCAACTTATTGCAAGTCTCTGACCTCTGCCAAGTACTTCGAGAGTAAAAAAATCTTGAAACGTCAAAATTTGCAATCTCTCGAAGAAAAAAGGGAAGCCACAAAAAACAGATTCTGTATGCAAATCAGGCTTTTCAGGTCTCAATTTGTTATACTTGTCTATAAATTCGATGACTTTTCGGAGAAGTTTCTCGCCTCATCTTCATCCCTTGGCCTCGTGAGCGTAACAGCATTGTACTCCTCCCTGAACGCGTCTTCATTTGTCGGACCTTGACTTGAAACCATACCAACAGGTCGAACCCATTCTGGTTTGCGGCTGAACTGAGCAGAAGTACGAGAGATTCTTCGAAGTCGCTCCTTCTTGGATTTTCGGGCAGTCGCTTCAAGGGAGATGTTGCCTTCGTCGTCAGATCTTGGAACTCTCAAATCATCTGTCTCCTCTCCTTGAAAATACCTCTTCACCAGGCTTGAGGGGAGGTCACGAAGGTACTCTGCCTTTGCCTCCGGTTTCACAGTTGCCCAATGAAGTTTCAAAGCAATTGTCTCATAGACTTTTAGAACTTTGTCATCGGTACTTTGGGGGTCGCGTTGAAGTATTCGACGAATAAATTTCTTATCGACACGAGAGATTATTTCACGAAGACGATTTCTCCCTAACGATCCCACAATGGATTCAATGCCAGCGAGAGTGTGATCAATAAGACGGAGTGTCACATCGATGAATATACTCAACTGCTTTAGCTCATTCAACCGTATTCGCGCTAGATGGACTAGCGGTCTCATAGTGAGGCCTTGGAAGCCCACGGTAACAAGAATAACGAAGAGAGCACAGGTTATGATTAAACTTTTTACCTTCTCAGGTACGTCCTCCAAATCTCTGAGTAGAAAGGCAAGAGAAAAGGCAACTGCCCCTCTCAAACCGCCATAGATCATGATAAGTTGTTCACGGAAGTATATTCGCATGTTATTAATTCGAAAGAAGTTGATGAATTCAGTTAGGACTATCACAACGACTGCTCGTGCAAACAAGCACGTCACAAATGCCCACAGGCAAAACCCTGTAGACCATTCGTATTTAGTGAAGAGAATCTGAAAACCCAGAAGAAAAAAGGTTACCGCCTCAGATATCTCGGCAATCTGTTTTATAACCATCTCAAGGGTGGTTAGAGATGCGTGAGATATGTTGTGAAAAGCATAGCTAGCTTGAATAAGACCGCAGTTAATCATCGCGATAATACCCGACCAACCAATGCAGTTTGTAATGAAGTAGGAGAGATAGGCAACAAGAACCAGAACCACTGTCTCGAAGTGCGACTCCCAACGGGTTAGGATACAGGAGAGGGCTCCCAAGCACAAGCCAATGAACATTCCACCCAAACTGATGGTGAAAAAGGATCCGATGCCAAGGCCTATGTTAGTCGGTGTGATGGAAGCCGCATTAGTGAATTTGCACATTATTTCGTAGAGCACAATTGTCACTGCATCGTTGAGAAGTGACTCACCGAAAACTATGTAATAGAGACCGAGGTTGACTCCAATTTCCTGAAATATAGCCAATACTGCTACAGGATCGACAGCAACAATGATAGCCGCAAACAGAAAGTGGTTGGTGAGCGAAATCTCCATGAGGTTTGGTCCCATCGCACCGGCCTTTTGAAGACCATACATGACTGGTGCAATAATAAAGAAGTTTAGAAGAGTCCCCAGAACTGCGTAAATGATGATGCTGGCTAGAAAGTCACCGAAAGTACGGTTATAGAGGCCATAGGAGGAGTCAAGTACGATAGGTGGAAGAAGGAAGTTGAAGAAAAGGATTGGAGTGAGGACGAGGACACTGCCATTAAGGTTAGTGGAGAGGGCTCTTAATATCGCGCCAAAGGCAAGACCAATGAGAATGAGAATTAAGGATTGTGGAACATAGTCAGGGATATAAGGTATCTTGGGGTAGAAGACCTTGAATAGGCTTACGAAAATGAGTAGCCCAAGAGACGACAGGTAGGATCCTAATTCGTCCAACTTCCAACCAGCCAAGTGAATGCTGTGATCCTGTGTCGAGTTTTGCGCAGAATCGACTTCAGAAAGAATGAAAGATGTGAAGAGCAAACAAATCACATATGAAAACACAGCCATCAAAGTGTTCGAAAGGATTCTTTTAAACTTGTGTTAAAAAATGGTGGTTACTTGAGTTGTTACGCCCTTATAAAGTCGAAACTTTAGTTTTAAACAAGCATTATTTGGAATGTAAAAAATGGTGGTCATATTTTGCTACTACACTTCCTAATGTTGAAGGTGTGAGTAGACGAAATCAGTAGGTAGCGACTTCACAAGGTGTTACTGAATTGATTTAAGTAAAATTCGCCTTGGACGAATGTGATATTCTCCTCCATCTATGGATTTGAATGCTTCAAATTGACACAAAATACTTCATTTTAAAAAAATCTTCACGACAATGTCTTTGCAGAAAATTGAGATCTCAGATATGGCTGCACCTGTGTGCACTGAATTCCCACAGACGTCAGCGGCAGATTTTTTGAGAGGATTCGATAGGAAGCCAACTATTGTCGCATCAATCCCAAAAAACATTTTTATACCGCTGCTAACATGATGCAAACCTCAAATTGCCTCACTCCTAATCAAAGGCGAACTAGGAGGGCGTGCTCGAATGGGGTAGGGTACTAAGAAGGCCCAAGTAGAAATGCCACAGAAAATGAATTCATGTCCGACGACGATCAGTCACTACCCTATGAGTTAGAATGTGCCGTCGATGTACAGAAGAGATGCGCGACTCCTACAGCAACCCGATCCCAGAATGCTCCTATACACAGAACATGGGGTTGGACAAATAATCAAGGCACAACGTACCCTCCTCGCCTTTTTGGAACTTCATTTGGCAAACCTTTCGCATCGATCGCCAAACTACAATAGTTGCTGGAAGAAACAAGTCCCTGATTCCTTGCGAAACTGAAACGATAGGTGATTGCAACGTCACCTCTACCGAGTCTGCACATCAATCTGGTTTGGGAACTCCATTAGAGCCAAGGGGGACGCCAAGCGGACCATCTCAATTTTCCATTGTTACTCGAAAGAAAATCGACTCAAAGCGCCTATTCATCTATGCCACGCTGATCTCACCCCTTCAGATCCATCTATCGCAGTTCTATCCAGCTAGTGAAGGCACATCCATAGGGCTAGTAGTAGAAGAGCCTTCCTTCACTTCTTAGTACAGCAATCAGATCTCAGGCGTCGGAAAGTGCATTACAGACACAGGGATGAGGCGAACGATCGAATCGCGTGGCCCTCAGACCCATATCACAAAGAGGGACCACGAAGTCCGCGACTTCTGTGTGTATGTAGGAAAAAGGAGGAAGTAAGCGAATAGTAAAAGGATTACAGTAGGATCACTGTGTCATTTGCTAAACGATCACAGGGTTAGGTAAGGAGTAAATTATTGAATCAACATTTTACGCACAGGGAACGTGGACTACATAGAGTAGTAATTTCCTGCATTTAAACAACCGTGTGAACTTAACGCAAAACAAAACTGAATTTAGATCATGGCCATACGACCGAATTGATACACAAGGTTCCACATGAGCTTAAGGGAAGAAGAGACTACCATAACCACAAAGCCGTACATAAAATGATTTTGTTTGTCGGATGGATGGATGGATATCGCTGTTTAATGTATTCTAGGGAGCGTGGTTGAAATACTTTTTCGTGCTAAATTCATAGAGTCCGTTTGCTGGAGCATAGTTTGCTATTTGAAACTGAAAGTAGTCGATGTGTCTGTCAATTAGTTGAGACGTGGATGGATGGATGAATGGAGAAGGTTAAAATTTGTCATTACGACAGTGACGACATAGAGACTGATTCATTAACTTTATAAACCAAAGTGAAGAACTGCTTACGTGTGGGTGATACTTACTAGTAGCAGTGTCAAGCGCCTATCGACGAGTTAACAACTAAGTGAAGAAGGTGGTGGAACAAGCATGTAAAACTTGACCTCACCACGCACTGACTTAGGTGAGAAACGTAAAGCCTCGATGCTGAAACTGTAACACTGATAAGGTCTACCAAAGTGGAAGATAGAAAATGAATTGATAACTGCATTAATACGAAATGACGAGAACAGGAAGTGAGCCTGTGACAATTCAAGTCACTAGCAGACTCGTCAATGGTTTAGTAGAACAATCTCTCCCTGTAAGTGCACATACTGGTGGTAGGGAAGACTACAAAACCGCTACCATTAAGCATTCCATAACGCGATCTCTTTGTGTAGACACCAAAGGCAGTACATGCCTTGAAAATTATTGCTGTATCCTTGACGCTACCCCGACTACCCAAGTGAACATACCTTTGGTGTTTACGTAAAAAGCGGCATCCTAGGTGACGGCAATGCATGTGGTAAAATTGGCATGACGGGGATAACGGGGACAATCATGATTGAAGTGGCCCAATCTCACAGAGATACGTTGGGCGGCGACAAACCATCTCTCATCACCCAAGAGATCGGTTGCTGTAGATACAGGCGTCTAAAGTCGATGGCACAAATAACGTCTTAAGTAGGGTGATCACCTGCAATCCATTAGTCCTAGATGCTTTTATCCGTATTCCGACTGCCTCAGCGCCTTCTAGTGTAAAACAATAGTCGCACTTTGTGCAACAGCATGTAAAGGAAAACGCTTGCCTCAGATCAGTTCCCACCGAGGTCTTGCATTTTTGAAAAAATTCGTGTGATTTACCATAGAAAAGATACGGCAGAGCACTGCAGATTGTGTAATTGTTTTAATATAAACAAGATCCCTTTCTAGAGGTGTCAATGTCCCATTAAAGTATTGAAATGCCACAATCCTGATGAGTATCAGCGCAACAGTACGAATATTATACAATTAAGGGGTAAAATCTAAATGCTGGTAACAGAAATTCGGTTGCCAGCATAGCTTATAAGCCGTAATTGATACAGCCACTTGATCGACATTTCAAATATCCTCGTATTTGTATCAATAGCTTCTCGTGGCGAAAAAGGTAATCTACCTTACAATGAAACTTGCCAAACAGGAGTGCTAGAGACCATCCAAACCCGACTGTGATCAACGAGGGATACGCTGTACAGTGCCAAGACATTACGTCAACTCGTCAAAACCCTTCACAAGAGCGAAGCACGAAGAAATAGATGCAATAGCTTCATATCTATTCTACCAATAACAATACCAGTTAAGTATAATCCCAGTGCTTAAAAGGGGATAATTTCAGGCCTTTTGGATCACAATCAGCAGTAAATCGCGCTCTGAAAAGAAAGTAAAGGTGAAGTGAGTCATAAGTGTTTCATATCACGCCTAAATGAGTGTGTACGTACGTGGAGCTACCATAATCTCGTTTTTCTTGCTTCGAATACGCAGGAAAGTGAGATCATTGGTTGGATCCAAGTCTTTAACCACGGAGGACGACTTATTCATGAGGGCTTGAATCAATCCACAATAATGAACAGTCAAACTGTTCTCTAGAGTTGTTCGAATTGCAATTCCTGGGTATACGTAAGAGAATTTTACCATCGGAATGTTAAAATCGAATCCCTTTATGAATAACACAATTGGTGTTCTAAAGGCCTCAGTAAGTACCACATCGAAACCCACAATATTGAATGAAATCGAATATCAACAGAACAAACGCGTCTAACCTTCCCGATTGGAAACTATTACACCAATAACACCTGGATGAGCTCGTAGTCTTTTTATAATTTCATCAGCTTCTGACTGAAATTCACGACGAGAAAATTTAAAAAGAAAACACGGCAAATGCAAAACAAATCCCAAAAAGGAGGAAGCAAGGGATGAAAACGAACGCACCTTGCCTTCTTTCGGAATACCACGACTCTTAATTGGAGGAAAAGTAGTGTAAGTGAACGAACCGTCAATTTCTGGCACACTTTTATGAGAACAAAAAGAGACCGTTACTGAAGAACAGTTAAGTAACAAAAAAAATATGCAAAAGGTTAAATTTTACATTAACCCTCTACGACTGACACCTTGATATAACAATTGAGGCATCGACCCCTGTGCTTAATGGCATAAGTTAATGGTTCTTAACAACATTGCTTGAATCTTATTTCGAGTTGTAATCCGCTCGTTGTGTTGACATTTGAATAACTAGTTGAGGGTAATGAAATTCAGCTAAAGATAAGTTGAAGGAATGATGGAAAAAGAGCAAAGTCAAGGACCAGTGAGTATGATTGGAGAAGAGACCAATCCAAAAGTGCTTGGCACCCTCTAATTAGGTCGCATTTTTTTCAGGTAAGCAAACAACGACTAAGGTTAATGAAAAGCAGAGGAAGGCATGTAAAAAAATAATTATTAGCTGCAAAAAGATTGATAAATACAAAATCTAATCAGCAACTTTTACACAAGAAACTAAAATACAAACGAGCATAAATGCAACGGCGCCTACCATGTTAGAAAACAAACCTAAGGCAACGAGGCGTTGTTCCTAATTCGCGGTGACTAAAGTAGAGCAATGCTAACAAGCATCGTAATTTACCAACAAGAGTTAGAAAACGAAAAGCAGACAAGACTGATATTGACTGCGTTTTAATCAAATCGTTTAGACATGCTGCATATATTACGCTAAGGAAAATCGATAATACATGCTTACTGCGAATAATTACCTCGCGAATGATAATCAAAAAAGGCAGCAGCTTATTAGAAAGGCAGTAAATAATTGGTATGCCACTATGTAAAATAGATACCAATAGTGAAGAGGAAGGGTTGCCTATGTACATATTGCGTCCCTTTTCAAATCACTTATATGGGAATTCTCGTGTTTCTTCGAAACATTTAGCTAATCAGAAGCGTTTAACATGCAAGTTGCAGACTGAACTGAATATTTTTTTGATGACAAGACATTTCTACTGTGACATTGTCGCAAAAATTTTTCATATATTAATTGGAAAATAATACTGATAACGCTTAGTCAAGGTCAATCTGCGCTGACCAAAGACTTTGGCCTTAGAAACAAGTTTCGCTTTTCGGCTTGAGTTCGAAATGGTTGGTTATAGGCACATATAAAACTTGTCTAGCAGGAATTTACAAAAAATTGTTTAATTTTTTAATCTATTTATTGAACTGCCAGACTTGTGATTTACACTGAAATTTAGTTCTACTGTTATCATTATGGTCCAAATGATTTGTTTGTGAATCATTGTCCATTTTTGCTTTATCAGATGATACCTCAAACTCTCCTTTTCTTTCCTCATGATTACTTCTGCTTGAGCCTCTTGACGAAGCGACTATCTCCTATTTTTGTTAATCTTAATTAATTTAAAGTGGTTAGGAACATGGTGAAAATACCTTTGATTTTCCATCCGGTATTGCCAAGGTCATAGTATTGTTTCATATTTTCTTCTGCGATCGCTAATGTCTGTTTTTTTTAACGTTTGAATCCCTGGTCGCTTTTGTTAGTGCAATTCACTTATGTTAGGTTCGGCTATTACCTTGCAACTTCGGCCACGTACTTGTTCGTGTTCTTCCTCGAAAAGTCTATTCGTAGAATTCGCTTCTTGATTTGTGGGGGCGTCTCTAGGCATCCTTTTTTTGTACCCTTACTTTTTTGTTCTCACCGCATAATAGTTTCTTTCTCACCCTACTGGTTTATGCGACAGATGATTAAGCTGTTTTTTCCCTTTTAGAATGAAGTGGAAGACACATTTAATCGAATTCAGATGCACAAAGGCGTTCAGGGTGTTATTATCATGAACAACGATGGTGAGTCTCTTTCGGTTTATCGCTTTTGTGACTGCCTCATGTTAACTTTGTAGGCGTTTTTATTACCATGGTTTTGTTTTTTTAAGCGGTGAGCGATTCACTTGTCGCTATAAATGACGTTCTGCTTTTATACTTGTTATGAGTACTTGGTTCACTTACATTTTCCCATCATATCTATGGAGACTTTGTCCACTCAAATTTATTTCATTTCCTTTCGCACTTTGGTAGGTTGTAAATTCAGAGTTCGTCTTTACAGAGTTACATTTTAAATGGTTTGATTGAACAAGCACTTTGATCTGAGAGTACGGTTGCCAATAATGTTGCCTCTTTTCATATCTCATATTGTCTTTTGATACAACTTTTTTCCGTTGTTCACATCCGAAAAATTTTTTCCATTTAAGCGTTTATGCGTCAGTTTCAATAACTGGTCCAGGAAATGGAGGAGCGTGGCAATGTTGGTTAGGAAACTGGTAGCGGCGTCTGTTGCCTGATGGTGAGGTGATTCCTCTTTCCTTGCAGCTGTGCCTATCCGCACGACAATGGACAAACCAATGACGGTGCACTATTGCGCGCTCTCACAGCAACTCGTCTCCAAGTCAAGGGCTGGCGTCCGTGACGGCGATCCCACTAACGACCTCACTTTTCTGCGTATCCGCAGCAAGAAAAATGAGATTATGATCGCGCCTGGTACGCGTGTTCACTTATAGCCTCTCCCTTTTTACTCAGAATTTGTTTCCTCTTTTTTTTCGTAAACAGACTTACTACATTACACACTTTATTTACTGGCACCGATGCTTTTAGAGCAGTTTTTTTCCTAATGAGCCTCTCAAACTTACAATAGCGTCCTTAAAGTAGTTCCACATAAGTCACACATAAGTCAATTTCCCGACTGTGATGGGTACTTCCTCATTAATTTACTGTTTGTACCACTGGCGTTTCAGTGATTATCTTTTTCCAGTTCAGAAGAGTAGGTAGCCACAATGCCCCAGTTTCATGCTCCCTCATTTATCTCGGAAAGCGCTGAAGGTCTTCACTTTGTCATTTGTATTCAAAGGGAATTACTGCGACCAGCTTGGTTGCTGTGATCTGCTTCTCGTCACACGCCTTCCAATCATCTTCCTGCGTGCTCGAATCATGATTTTTAAGCGCTGCAAAGGAAGCAGCAACCTGTCTATAACTTGTCTGATGTTTGTTTTTGTCTTTATCGGTCAAGTAAATTTCAACTCTTCATTCTGAGTAGAGGAATGCAAGCATTACACAATGATCACACTTCGCCCAGCTGCTTGGTGTTCATGATGGTTCCCAACTACCCCTTTTATCAGACATTATCTGTACAATGAATTTTCTCAGCTGAGTACACTGAATTAGTATTAGTGCTACGCCATCCATTGCATCGAAGTACTCGAAATTCCCGCCCTTCGTCAACCTTTGCTTTGACATGATTTTAAAGCAGTGCCAATGCAAAACAAATCGGTAGTCTCCACGTCCCCCTGTGATAGGCTGAATAAACTCAGAAATGCATTACAACGAAAGGTCTACATTTACTAATCGCGGTCGGCATCTACTTCGTTTGGGTTGTGTGGTTGCTACATAAAAAAACCGAACTCGGCTTGAGGTATTGCCAAAAGTACCCCATATTTTATGCCTTGTAGACAAGGAGTACACACTGATCGTGGTTCAGGAAATTGGAAACGAGTGATTTCCACTGTCATTGTCCTTCATCACACTTTGTTCATTCTTTTTGCACACTTATTCGTATATCTCACTACCTTTCCCTTCCTCTTTAACGTGTTGAAAAATACACCTCTTTCCACATGACAGATTGATGATTACTTTCAGTAGAAGGTGGGATTGATGGGTGCGAAGGTGGAACAACATATCAGCAACTTCCTGCGCGGCCGTCGATAGAGAGGACAGGCGATGCGGAATAACCTAAGAGTAGCATTACGTATGGTTGACGAGGTGATTATTGCAGATTTTCTCTGCTGAAGTCCACTTCCACAGCCACTCCTCATTCAGCACCTCGGGTAGGTATCCGGGGCGAGCGATAGCGGTAGCTTTCTTGTAATCACTTTCGCAACGAATCTCTTTTGTACCGGCGGTAATGGGTTCGGCAATGCGAAACTTTGTGCTCTCCTCAGCTTGCAGCCAAAAGAGGCTTTGGCGCAGGTTATTAACGGCCAGCTCCTTCATTTTATCCACTGCAGAGGGGTAAATTTGCTCCAGCAAAGAATTCTCCCTCAACCAGGTGCCCTCTGGATTGTTTAAAAACGCGTCTCTAGTCTAAAAAGGCGAAGAGTTGCCTCTTGACCAACGGAAGAGGGGACTTTCAATCAATTTTAGGCTAACTCATTAGACAAGAGACGTCGTTTTGTGTGTGTGTGTGTGTGTTAGAACTAAGCCAAGTGTGGTTTATTGGGAGGCGGTGGAGAGGCCTATCAGCTTGGATGAATCCATGGTCGTCAGTGAAATGCAAAGTTTTTTGATAAAGTGGTAGACGGGTGGATGGGTGGGCGGGCGCCTATCTTATCCTTCCAGAGCACAAGGCATTGTGGCGGCGAGAGACAGTCACAAGGTATAAACAATGAATGCGCCGAATGCAATCCTTCTCTTACCT
Source organism: Hydatigera taeniaeformis (assembly GCA_900622495.1). Taxonomy (NCBI): domain Eukaryota; kingdom Metazoa; phylum Platyhelminthes; class Cestoda; order Cyclophyllidea; family Taeniidae; genus Hydatigera; species Hydatigera taeniaeformis. Next base: position 19,993 of record UYWX01000075.1, read on the forward strand.
TGTTAATATGCTTCTTTCGAATAGCAAGGTATTCATCTATTTTCCCCACTGGATCGGTTATCACCTCGCCATGAGCAGGAAGGAAGGAAAGTTTGGGATTATTGCACTTGACGACGAATTGTCGCAACATCTCAAGCGAGCGCATGTAGGCTGATAGATCGAGCACGATCGTTGTACCAAAGCCTACATATTAGTAGTAAGTAGATGCTGCTTCATTAAATTGTAAAGAAATGCAACTCGCCAACTATGGAAAAAGTGTGGGGCTTTATTTTCAGGTCAAGGGCTTGTACTGCTGCAAGACCAATAAGAGAGGGCGACCTGGTCTGTCAACCGACGTTTCCGCAAGCTCACACGGCAGAAGGTAGAGCAAACAGTATTACAAGAACCAATCAGAAAGCGGGCGTCTACTCGTGTAAATGCAAGCACCGTAGAGGCAAGGCAGTAAATGGCGGCGGTTGAATGCATTAAAAATACAATGCGAATCAGAAAAGGACAAGAAAATGTTTGTTGAGGAGTTGAAAAAAAAACAAAAAAAAAATGACGCAGTACAGTGAAGAGAAGGTGCAAGTCGTTTCCCCATTTGGCGAGCGAATAAAAGGCGCCACAATTCCTGTCAGGTGTCATGGCGACGTTGACTTTTAGACTAGACATGGAATTCGTACAAGACAAGGAAATGACGAAAAAACACCCCCAATACATTATGTTGGAGAAAAAGCATAATAATTGCAGAGTATCAAGGTGTCAATTGAAGGGTATCCTTTTGTGCTTTTCAATTCGACAGGATGTATCGAAAAGTAACATAAAATACTGAATTGAGCGAGATGACGAATTTGGACACAACTTTCCACAGTTAGAACTTTTACAACTACGTTGACAGACATTAGACATCCTTGGTTCATTGAGATAACGGTGGTGGTGCATCGTTCCTTCCACCATCACGACTTACTTTCTTTGGTACTATACGAAGAAGAAGAGGAAGAAAAGGAAAAACAAGAAGGATCTTTTATTGTTTTTAAAATTGTATGACCACATGCTTCAGCGTGTGGGTGTGCAGTGTGCACGAAATGTGACGACGCAGTGGGTGTCAGTATGCATGGGCACAACCCACAGGATCGACGGCAGACAAAGTTGAAAACGTCCTTACAAAGTACCTTCTCACAAAAAAAACAAGTACTTAGAGCAATCAAGCCAGGAGGGATAAAAGAACGAGGAGCAGTTGCATGCGAAGTTACCAAAGTTATGATCGAGCTGAAGGGTCAGTAGGCTCGCAAGATAAGCAAAAGAGTCTTAACCCCTCCAATCTAACAAGAGTTCTGGGAGAGTGATGGGATGCGAGGAATGCCGATCGTGGTCAAGCACCAAATGAGGTGGTTAAGTTGATTAAAGCGGCCCAAATACCGCACATTTATATTCAAGATTGCGATACGACTTAGTAAAATATGCTGCAGTTAAAAGGGAGCAACCAACGTAGTGACTCAAAAGGAAAAGGTGAAGTAGAAAAATGTTGCTAGAAAGGAGCTTAAAGTTGTGATGGCTAGCCAAAGCCATTGCAAGTGATTGTAGGCATGTTAGTATTCCACAAAATAGGAGTTAGGAGGCTCAAAACATGAACGCTTGACCGATGTACTGAAAGGGGGAACTAAGTGGAGTAAGTGAAGTTCATTGTGTATGACTCGTTGAGTTAAAAAAAAGTTATTTTTATACAGATGACGTGAAATTCCAAGGCACTAGGTGAATGCAAATGCCATAAACCAGGGACGAAAGAGAGCAGCTGAGTTACCTCTGAACGACGTAGTCCATTAATGACTGAAGCATTGCGGGATGGAAGGGCTGTAAGATTAAAAAGAGCAGAGCACACTCGCCAACCGGGTAGGGAGGGGAGGTAAGGGAGGAAAACCAACCAGCAGAACTCATACGTGCATTTCATTTCTCAGCCAAACAACCCTTGGAAAATCGTAACTGCCTACCAGGCAAAACCAGACTCCAGACATAGTTAATGAAAATTTAAAACTGATGGAAAAAAACATGTCACTGTTACGACTACGTAGTCGGCCACGCTAACACCAGAGAAATCGAAAAAAACCTGCCTAAAAGGAGATCGCCCACAAAAATGCACTCCACCGTGCCGTTGACAGAGAGAGCGAAGCACATATGATCCACACTGTGACCAGGTGTGAAAATGGGCTTGAGAGTGATGAATGGACTATCAGGTGGTGAGAAAGTCATCCCCTCATCCAACACCTTTAAGGGGCCATCGTAGTAGCCGATGGCCTTGAGATCAGGACCTTCAGGTGACTTGTAGACCTCTGGAGCGCCGTCATCTAGTAATGAGGGAGGGGACAGCCTACGAACGAGATCCTGAAGAACAAATATATAGTAATAATAATGCATTTGAAGTGCTCACTTTCCATGAAATGTAATCTTCAAAGCTGAATGTGGAACAAGAGGCTACAGTACTGGAAGGCAAAGATAGACGATTTAATAGGATTCAGCCATACTGCAAAGGAGATTCTGTCCAGGAGTGTTGTCGCTTTAAAACTCGGGTGGACGGGTGAATGGACGCATGAGTTAGGATTTGATGTGCAAATCTATGCCAACACTCTTGAATATGAAAGTCGCCTAGTGTTCCGTGTCCGATATGACCGATTTGCAGTAAACTAAAGCTATTATATTGCCAGTAATTCCAGCAAAATTCTTCCATTTCTCACATCTTAAGAAAGACGTCAAAATCATTACGGCGCTAAAAATTTTTAGCAACTTCAGGCAATTCGCATCGAGGGATGCAAACGACGCAAAATACCAGTAGGGTTGGGTTAAAATGAGTTTTAGTTGGCATCGTGCTGGTCGGCAGTCGAGTAATAAACCAACAATTTCATCAAAGATTGCATTTTTCGCAAAAAAAAAGCTTCATCTCTTTTAATGAAAGGTTCAATGGAGCAAAACCAAGCTAGTCATACTGTTAATAGTCTACAGAAGTGACAGTAAATAACATAGAGGTAATGTGCATTTGTAGACTTTCAACAAGCAATGGTCAGAGTAAGGTGCGCACAATGACGATAGTAGGTGCAGCAAAAGCTTGAATAATATCGAAACAATTAACAAATGATGGTAGAAAGTGCACCGCATACGAACCAACAAAAAGGTATAACACAAAAACGGGTTTGAAAGGAATGAACTCATCGCATTCACAATCAGGTTAAGAAACAGGATACATGTACAAAGAGACCAAAAACACGAGTAACTCGGGAATATCACAAAAGGAACGAAGTGACATCCCGTAAACCAATCATTCTAGACAAAAAGCGTCTCAAATTCCCCACTGTTGGCCTCAACTAATTTTAATACGGTCAAATTAATAACCACTCCAAATGGCACGATGATTCTCTGATTTAAAAAGTTAACAAGAGCAAAAATGGCTCCAAGACACAAGCCCCATTTGACGCAGAGCAATTTCGAGATTTCCGATGTAATTGTTTGACCCCAAGCAAGGAGCTCATGGGAAGCCGTCTTCTCCTTGATGAATCATGCGAACCAACTAAGCATGACATTCTAAAGACAAGGGAGTGGCCTAGAAATTGTGATAGGGGAGTAATCAGGTGAATCACTCAAATAGAATCAATGCCGCTCTTATTTGCGCAAAAAATGTTCCACTACAAAGCTCGCACTATAAATCATTTGGTCCATCCTCAAACCGTCCAGCTCCAACACCCTTCTGTAGAGCAGGTAAAAGTATCATCATCTGGTCGGTTCCCTTCAGATTTATAGTCTACACCACGCACCCATTCCGTACTTATACGAACCTGTCGGCTGATAAAGCCTTGCTTCATTGCTCATTAACACTTTATAACCCTGGATGAATCCAATGGCAACCATCCTGGATAAAGGAGGAAATTAATCCTTTATTATCAGAGTTAGCAACGAATCGTCTTTTTTGCAGTTGCAATCAATAGAAGAAAAATGAAACGACTTTGACGGTGATACTAAACACACATCGAATTTGTTTTAATTATGTAACAATCTGTTTTATGAGCCAGACCAAAGTCAGAAAACCAAATTTTTTCGACCTCATTCAATTCTATCATTTCTTTCATAAAAGGTGAACTATAATCAGCTTGTAAAAGGTCTAAAAAATACCTGAACAGCTGAGATTCCCTCCGTGTGATCGGGATGCCAGTGAGTCAGAAGTATAGCGGAAATCGGAGGCTCCGGCATTGGTGTCGAAACATGATGGACGGGATTTTGAAGCACTGATTGCACCAATTCGACATACTTTTCGATCACAGTGATGTCCCCTCCTGTGGTGTCAATCAATATACGTGATCCCTCCTCAGGTCCCACAAGGTAGGAATTCGTGCCCTATACAAATAAAATATGCAATACATTGGCCGGTTACCTCTTTTTTCACTTCTAGGAAAGGTGCCTCAACAGGGTCGAGAAGTTTACTATTGACTATGCAGAATAAATGCAGCAAATGAGAATTCCGTCACTCCTGGCTGGCAACAAAAAGTTACTTAACAAAGCAAGAGTTGCAAAATTATAGGTTGCGTCAAACATTTAACAATGCGACTTCTATAAAACACACCTGCAGAGTCATGACGCCAGGATTTTGACCAAGAACACGAGTGACGTAAGGATGAACAACAGAAATGTTCGGTAAACTCGGGTATCGACTCCCCATTTGCAAAATGAATCCAAAAGCGTGCAAAATTTTCTGCTACTGAAACAAAACGTTTGAGTACCAAACAATTTACAAACTTTAAGTTGTCATTCGAGTAGCCAAAAACATTGAGTTGTTTAGAGTTTACACCTTTCAATCTATTACTTTTAGATTCGAATCCTTAAGCTTGACAACCATAATGCAAAAATGCTTGCTTTAGACATAACCTCTTAGAAAGAATCGTTGTAAATGCTGGCAAACGAATGTGACTAAAAAGTCAGATAGCATTTGGAAATCAAACGAAGTTCACTCCTCACCCATTACAAAAACATTTATAATAGGCTTAAAACTAATTGTGTGAACATACGAAGACAACACCCATCAAGCGCAACCCCTACCGATCAACAAGTCCAGGAACGCGCTCCGTCAACATGTGCGTACAAATAGGTAATGCAAACATTAGCAAGCATGATGCTGAATTAAATGCATAACAGACAAAATAAATGTTAATTCGACTTTAAAAACTTGTGCGCTATATTTTTTAATACAAAATAAATGTTTATAGAGTAAGCTGACTTAATCAAGCTTATTTTTAGGTAATTCAGTAACATTTCAAATCGTGAATAATTAAAGCAATCGCATAACAGTCTTACACAGATGTGTTTGAATGCTCTTAAGCATACTTTTATAACCTAGGCTCATCACTTCTTGGAAAGATGTAATGGTGTGTTTATTAGACATCCTTTTAAGTTTAGAGCTTTTATGATTACGAATAAACTATAAAATCCGGCGTTAGGCCACGGATGTAGGAACTGACAGCCTAGCCTCATGCTCTACAACCACGGACTTAGAGAGAGGATTAGTTGCAGTAGATTGTCTAGGCAGTGAATACAAGAAGAACGGCGATAGGAATACAGATGAGGCGAATAGCAGATAGCACTCGACAAGGGGTTCCTTACGGTCCTCAGGCACCGAGTTCGTGTTCGAATTCCTTCCCGCCTCTCCCTTATCCAGGTGAACTTTAACACTCCAGTGTATATTACACGTAGGCCTCTCGTTCAACTTGTCTAACTTCTTTCCTTTAAAAGTAGTCGAAATACATTAACAAAATTAAAACGCATGAAGTTGGGCTAAAAATACTTGCAATGTAGTCGGAGAAGTATGGATTAGTTCTTGACCTAGCTTGAAGATCAGCCGTATCGTCAAGGGCTAGTCTAATACCAAACTAAACACCAGGCATCAGGTGGTGCCATAAACAATGTACTTCATTGCACCTCTATTCTTTAGAACGGCGTCCTTGGTAGTCCCCTCTGTACACTTCTCGCGCTAGCCATCACATTATATCAGCTAAGGCTATAAGTAAACACCGGCAAGCCACTCGAACCAGCCGTCAGCCACCATGATGCCAAGGGATTGCATATGACATCGGAAGTTTCAACTAGATCTGCAGTTACGCTCCGCCTGACTGCCGCAATCAGGGCCGCATACATCCGTTGACTATCAGCTGATCTTAAGTCCACAATTTGGAACACTGGTTTCAAGCAGATGTTTAGCAGGAAAGCCGGCATCAAGCACAATATCGCATAAAGGGAGATCCGTGGTGTCATTTCCGACATCTTTGCACGAATGCAAAAGAGTGGGTCGTAGTGATGCGGCGTCCGTTGATTATAGCCTGTCTGAGGAGCCGTAGACATATCACAAAATATAGGTACCGAGAGGAAGTCAAACGAATGATGTCTAATTCGCCTTTCCCTACCAACAGCATGGCCCCTCAAGACATCCCATAGAGTAGAAGAATATATCTGGTTGGTAAAAATTCAATTAATCTAAAACAAGAGATAGAAATTGAACTCTAACTTGGCCAGAATAATAGCCGTTGCGTTTAAGAGTGAGAGGTATACTTAGTTAACTGCCAAGCATTTGGTAATCGCACAATAAAGGTTACAGTTTGAAGCTATATTTGTTTTTATTGCATTAACTGACAGTTGAGCTATTAACAGTCACCCTTCATCCTCTATATACCCTCCTATATACCCATATACATGCTTATATCATAACTAACACACCCAGTCACCTGCCTTTCCACCATGAACAAGAAGACAAGTGGAGAGGATTTCATTGCTCGGACAAGATTGTCAAATTAATGAAGGGCAGCACACATGCAAACACAACAAACAAGGCAAAGTGTAATTTGCCCACCTCATCAACATCCTCCATCGCCACCATCACCGCCAACAAGGAAAGGCACTAATACATCCACATTCTACACCGAGTCTGCACTGCGAGTAGGCGTCACTTACCTGTCTAACAAGGAGAAGAAGAAGGGAAAACGCAAACCTGCGCGATACAGTAATGCCATTCAGCGCAGTGCAGTCATGTAGCAATGCCATCACACCAGTACACGGCTGAAACACACTTGCCATTATCACAACATAAGCAACCATACATTATTTACCGGGAAATATGTACGCAGCTTTATTAACATGAACACTGACAATTGTCAGGTAATGTAGACCAAAATGTGGGAGGTGAAACAGTGTCAAGGCGACCAACGTCAAACCAAACAACGGGAAGAAACGCGCAAATGAAAGATGCGTGATTATGATTCGGCTCGCCTTCATCACAACCACCAAAATTCAGTGATCAAGGCTGCCTGGAGCACAAGAATAAATACATTATCCAGCAACAACACCAGTAGGTTACGATGACTACTACCATAAACATTAGTCACTCGCATATATCACGTGTGCCACTGTTCTGTCCGCCGATACCATCAATTTAATACTAAGGTCACCTAGTACAGAGAGAAAAGTCTTTACCCCCAACCCAATGCAACGGCTCAACCCAATACTCACAGATGTAAGACTCAAACACACAATGAAACCAACAAATACAAGACCCCAAGGGGTAACACATGCTCTATCATTCCCCGATGGCGATAACTCTGCCCACAGCCCCGCTAGACAACCGGATCCACAGTCCACAAAAATATCCTACATGGACAGCATTCTAAGCACTACCCCTAACACATACACAGTACCAAAGGTCGGCAACAATACCATTAAATCAAGAGACAATGGCCCAAGCACTAACACAAAAGTCCCACCAAATATAAGCCCTCTTTAGATGGCATAAACATTACCTCCCCACTGCATGGAAATGGTACCGCCTAACTACAAAATACAAGGACGTAACACAATAACTCCACATGACTCCACGCAAACACAAGATATCATCGTCCCACCAATCCTTAGCCGAGCCGACAGCCCTGAAATGCATCATGGCAAGAAATTAGCACATCCCTACAAATGCCACCCACATGACCTACCTATCGTTATCTCGTAAGTCGACACCGAAGCCCGCAACTCGCACACCTAACAACTATGTACAGCCCAGCAGCTGACGGTAAATTTTTCAACCTAACATCAAAAAACTAACACGGAAGGAAAGCAAAGTGCAACAGCCCATTAGGTATAAAGTCGCCTGCAGACAACACTCGTAGAGCTACTCTAAAGGTTAATGCCCCAACCCAAAACTGTGGGGACGAGGTTTTTGGATGGAAGTCCGATAACTTCTCCGCCAGTATAGATCCCATTTTTAAATATTCCTTGCGCCATCCCAGCCATCCGTGGATGTCTTCACCCAAAACAATTCGCCAATTTGTTAGCGCTCTTCCAGTGAACCTTGTAGCCAGCTATAGCAGAGAGTCTCCTTGCCGATAGATCAGCAAACACTTTCCCACGTTCATCACTCTTCGTTATAGTTAACTCCGTCCTCTGCTCCTGCTTCTCCTCCAACTAAACAAAGTAGACGTCGTTAATAATGAACTCGAGCACTTGTCAACACACATATCAGTGTGTGGTTGGAACCACTACAACGATTGCTACGAAGTTCAGACACTCAAAAGCTTACGCGATGTTGGCTTGCTAAAGGCTATCTCTGACAGAAAAGAAGGGCATCTACGCTGGCCAAGGTTTTGCCTAGTCTCCACCACGAGAAGTCCACGTAGGAACTTTATGAAAGGCATAGAAGTTACCGAGACACGTCAACATGATGCATAAATTGGGGCACCTGAAGACGCGGATAAAGCATAGCAAAGAGACTAAGGAAGAACCAAAACTTTTAATCTCTTCCTATCATCGGCATGGTGCCAGTGATGGTGGTGTCACTTATCCTCCTTAATTGCAATTTCCATTTACTGATCCCACGTATCATTTATGGCCCATCGCCAATTCGCAACATTTCATTTGCCTTGATCTTACCTCTCTATACCGACTGCATAATCTCACACCGCTGTGACAAACCTGTGATAAGTTAAAGTTAAAGTTAAGTTGCCTTCCATGACAATTGCAGGATTAATAGTCAAAGAGAGCTTCTACAGGGACTCGTTGGATGCAGTAGTTCTACTTAAGTTTGTGACCCCTCAATGGGTCCGCATTTTGCTTTTAACCATGAAGTGATAAATATGCGATTGTGGGTGGAGTGGGCAAGTGGAAGTCTGTTTTGCGAGAATCCAAAGGCCGTTGGTGGGAGGAAACCACCCTCAAACATCCAAAAGGGTCTTCCACTGATGGTAATTGGTGGACGGCCACCTTCACACGATGGCAAAAGTTCTCACGAAAAGGTTAAAAGACTTGCGGACAGACATGGGGACGGGAGTAAGGGGAGACAAGGAGAACGCAGCGACGGATTTTATCTGCATCCTTCCACACGTACAAATGCGTCAGATAATCACATCAGCACAGACGGGTCACAGGAGGTCACTTATACAAATCATTACATATGTGACCACCTATGTATGGTGTCTAATTTTAAATTCATCCGGCCCTTGTACATATGGGCTAGGCTTTGAGCCATGTTTAGGCTTAAACCCTTTTTCTTCGCTCTAGAATACATGCATTTAGTCCAGTTTCGCACTTCCTATCACTTCGTAGAAAGTCTGTGAAACCACAATAGCATTTATTGCTATACTTTGTTTATGTGACTACCTGAGGTTCGGCGGTCACTTCAGGATTTGTCTGACTCTTGAATTAGTGGGCTGGCCTTCGGGCAATCCTCAGGCCAATTTGATCTGCTCTCTTCGGAATACATGTATCCAGACTCACTTACTGACTTCTTTCACCCTTTGAGAAGTCTCGGGACACTACTGTAATGCTTTATGTGACTACCTGACCTTCACTGGTCACTTTAGGATTTGTATGGCCTTTGTACTCATGGGATGGCCTTCAAGTCATGCTCAGGCCCAGTTCTTCTGTTGTCTTCGGAATACATGTATTCACCCTCACTTATGTCTTCTACTACCCTATGGGAAGCCTCGGAACGCTACATTGGTGGCAGCGGAAAGCGAACCCGACATTTTCTTAATGACTTTTAGGTGTAAGGTGCTTTTGAAAGCGACATAGTGTGCGGAAAAATCAATTGCTCAACAGACACTGCTGTATTACTAACATCCCACGTTTGCGCTGCTAAACTGTGCCAAGTAATCAACTGATTTCCGGAAAAGAACGGTACGAACAAACCGACAAGCAACGGTTCAATCGGATGAAGCACTGATTAATTAAATGCAGATACCTCAAAATCGGGTACCCTCGATTGGAAAGTCGAAACTTCTCTTTTCACGACAAGAGGGTTATAATCCAACTAACAGACGAGACTGCAAAGGAATTACACGCTTTAGTGGAGAAAGCCAAGATTAATAAGCGCATTTTGGCGTTTTGCACTGTCAATCATGAGCTATACATGCGTGGAAGGAAGTCTGACTCCTGTCGAAGTGCAATAGATGAAGATACAGGCGAAAAAGGGGACGTGAATTGAAGGAGGTGAATTTACCTTGGTGACCGAGAATTTCTGAATCCTTCACAACGAGAGGATTTAGACTGACGTCTGCATTTGGTTTCACCTTATTCCCGTGTTCCACAGACAAGTTATTAACAACTGAATCGACACCGCCGTGAACTATCTGGAAAAGTTTCGTGTCGCAATTTTCCATACAAAATCCGTGTTTAGGTGTCCGAAATGACACTACTGTTCTCCTTACATACGGAACGGTGGCGCATCCCATTTCCCCTTTAAGATATATGTTTTAGACCAGAGTTCCACCGTCTAGTCTTGGAAGCAATTGGTGGTCAACAGATGTATGCGGCCCCGAATCTGGTTGTCAGACCGAACGTAACACCAGATCCAGTTGAATCTGCCGAGGAGACTAGGTATAATTTCTCAGTCTCATGCTATCTGTTGACTGGTGCGGTTGGCTCGTGGGTGCTTTCATGTGATACTGAATATGTTGTGATTGCTGGCACGGGAGGTGTACCAAAGGGGAGCGCCGAGGACGTCGCTCAAAAGAAGAGAGGGGCAGTGTATTGCTTTATTTATATGACTACCTGACATTTGGCTGTCACTTTAGGATTTGTCCCACCCCTGTAGACGTGGGCTCGCCTTCGGGCTACGATCAGACCCCATTTGTCCTGTTGTTTTCAGGATACATGTATTCAACCTCACTTATAACTTCTACTACTCTATGGGAAGCCTCAGTACGCTACAGCTACAACCCTACCGGACAATCAAAGTTCTGTCTCTCACGCACTTTCTCATTCGAAATGCGGAGTGCATCATAACATCATATAAGGGTCCGCTCCCAGTAGATAACAAAGATGAAGTCTATACGTTGGAAGTAAAAGGAAGTCGCCTGACGAAAGATTACTGGTCAGCTCCGGGGACGGTGTTTGAAAGAGAAGTGGGGTTGTGAAATATATACTAGAGTGTTTAGGTTGGCCTAAGTAGGAGTGAGGCGCGAGGGAATTCAAACGCGAATTCGGTGCGTGAGGATCATGAGGAACCCTTCTCCGGGTGATATATGCTATTTGGCCAATCTGTCCTCCTGTCCCCGATCTTCCTGTATTTATTGCCTAATAACTCTGCTCCAACTATCCACTCTTGAAGTCCGTGGTTAAATAGCTTGAGGATAGACTGGCAGTTCCTACACAATCGCTTGTAATGTACGTATAAGTGTGTGATAATAATGATGTCGTGCCACACGCAATCGGGCGATGCAAAATTAGCATTGATAGAACTCATCATGCCGAGATTAGTCGTGCAAAATTGAGCTATACACGTGTATTCGGAAACTTCGCGCAACAAATACCACAATTCACAACATTATATTTTACACAAAAACATTTTGATCTAGTCATGCCCATTGCCCTTTCTCTGCCAAAAGATTACTCTCCTAATGGAAATTGAAAGCAAAAGCAAACATGGTTCAGCGAAAGTATGCTTTTGTTGGTCACCCAAATATCAACTAATTGTTGTTTACAGCGTTCGATACTGAATGCGACCAATTAAAGTGCAAGGTGGTCGCGTGAGCAGTGTTGCAATTTCATGAGGACTTACTTTGCTTGATGTACCACAATGTGGTTAAGATAGTTGGCATGGCTTCCCATATTGTGTATGGTGTCTATTCGCGCTTGTTTGCTACAGAACTTCGCTTTCACTGCGAACTGGCTCGTCCGTTAGCTATTTGCGAAGCGCTTAAACACGGCGGAGTGGTTCTTGAGCGCCAATTCGTTGCGCACTGGTAGGCGCATACGTTATCCAAGTACATTTGCTTACTTGCTCACTGTGTGCGACCGCTTGGACAGATAAGGAGAGAGGAAGCGGAAAAGGGGCTATGGGTGGGAGTTGTAGTGCTCTCTTTATATTGCGTCATGCTGGTGGTGGTTAGTTAGTGTTGTTCAATAAGTTTGAGGTGGGTTGTTTGAATGAGAGGGGACGAAATGCGATTGCTGTGATTCAGTTTGTAATGAGAGCCTTTTTTCCTGTTTTGATTGTTAGGGTCTCATTTATCATTTGTTGGGTTGTTGGGTTTTCCAAATGTACTCTCCTTATCTATCTATTGTTTGCCTACCTCACGACACTAATGGGGTACTTTGTGCTACCACAGCTATTTTCAGCACTTTGTTAGTGTAGTGAGATGTAGTGCCTTGAGAGCGAGATTACCGATTGAGTGTGGAATGCCGAGTGGTCGTTTGCTCATCGATGGGTTCGCATTTCACTTCATTGATATGCATGTGTGTCAGGGTGGTTTTTGGGACATTTAGTGAAGAAAAAAAGGAATGTTTAATCATGGAATCGGGTAATCGCGTAGGTGTGTGTGTGTGCGGTTGATGGGAGGAGTGTGTCTTCCTAAATGCGATGTCTAATGACGTTGAGTTTGTCGTAGCACAACGTTGCAAGTGGTGGTGGAGAACTGCTATGGGAGCGTACTGAGTCGTTAGTTGTTTGCGGTGGCAAAAAATTGTGATTGGGATGTGCAATGGAGCGAGCGCAGTTGCAGATACATTAAGGAAGTTGTTTTTCTTCATCGTCTCTTCGCATTTCTTACTGCAGGCATTGTGGAGTCGAACTGTCATCAGCGTTCGGTGACAACTCTGCTCGGTGTGCGCGGAGGTAGTCGTGACGACAGTGGATGCCAACTTCGCCTTGATTATTGGAATGGATTGTCAGGCTAGTCGGTCTATTCTTCACAGTATGTAGGTTCACCTCGAGTGTCAAGGCGGCGGTGTTTTTCGTCTGCAACGAATGAGTTGGTGTAGTCCAACTAGCCGGTCACTTCGACAGGCACAAGTAAACTGAGACTGGCCAAGATGGCGGTGTGACGAGTCTCCTTCCTTTTCTTGACAACTTATGCCTTTGAGGTATTGTAGCATTGAGCAACATTAGTCCATACCTGTGTACCCACCCCATTTGTCTTGCCACGTGTCGATCGAAGTGAATGTATATTCAGGATGGATGAGCATGAATCATGCCCTTGCACCACCTTCAGGTTATGTCATGGCAAAGGACACTTTGAGGTCATGTGATATTGGCTTGGCTTGCATGAGTGAGTGACCGTGGGGCTACCAATCTCAGTTGAGGTGGGAGTGTACTTGTCATTCCATTGGTGTGTTTGACTGTATCAGATGCAATTGAAGTTTGGTAAAGAATGAGTGTACTGGCGAGTAGTGACGCATGGAACTTTGCTTACAGATTATAGAGGTGTGGTTTGTTTCCTCTGAAATGGCAGTGATAGTGGACTCTTTTGTGCTAAGATAACATACGTGCTCTCGTCGATGGTAGGAGAAGTAGAGTGAGGCAGCCATTGCCACATCAGGATTGAGTTGTGGTCAGGCGTGTTTGTCTCTTTATTCGCATTTCCACAGCGAGGAAGACATTTCCGCAGACACTTCGGTTGACATGGTGGTATGGCACTGAAGCGCTCGGTTGGTTAGGGTAATTTTGGCGTGGACAGGGCGGATTGGTGCACTTTTAGGTATGCAATGGTCAGCAGGAGTCAGAGGTGCGGTATAATTCTCAAAGGTGAGATGTCGTGGATTTGCTAGCTATTGGTGGAGTGCACAATTTTCCGACGCGTTTTGTTGATCACAATTGCCACAAATGCAAGTGGACGTGTGCACAGCAAACTGATGGAGTCCTTTTGAAAGGGTTGAACAATGGGGTTCTTACTGCTCTTTGGCCCGACCAAAGAAGTGTTTTGGGTGGAATTATAAAGTTGCGAAATGTGGGTTATGTTGAAGGGTGGTAGCAATTGTCTCGATTCCATGGTGCTGAGCTTCGCTTTCGTTAGGAGCTGGCAATCGGTGGTTGAGTTTGTAGACGGTAGGGCGGGGTAAATTTGCAACTGCAACTTGTGTTGTAAATGTGGTGAACTCATATCCTCATTTGGAACTAGCAAGAATTTGTTGAGAAAGGATGTGCTTTTGGAATGCAGTGATGGTAAGTTATGCGAGGGGATGTTGAGATTGCGGGACGCTGGAGGTAGAGTGCAGTGCATCTGTTTTTTAGGCAGCGGAATGCACAACGCAACTGCTAACCTCGGCGGCATTGACTCCAACCATGGTAGGTTTGATATGGGAGGTGGAGTTGGAGTTGTCGAACGTCTCGAGAGAGTGATGCATGGCAATGATGAGGCATGTCATCGAGTCAGCTTTTTGGCGCCTGCTTCGGTTGGTTGATGGGCATGAGTGTGTGGACATTTTGAAAGTACGATTGATGTCGTGCATTGAAGCATTTGAGTGCCTCTGATCCCATGCCTACAACGGCATCTTTCCTCCTTGCTAATCGTAAACCGGTCAATAGCAACATGGCAAATTAGACATGTCGACATGTTATAACTTCCCAACTGCAGAAGAACGGACACACCTCGAAACAGATGATGTACATAGAAGCATTGTATTTCTTGAGGTGTAACCCAAAGGGATCGTGATTTTGTTGATGATTAATTGTCCAGTTTCTTCAAAATTTGCGTTCTTTTGTTTGTGCTGAAGTGCACCCTCCACATCCACAACCATTGGCTTAAATAGCGTTCAGAGAATCTCCAGACGAGGAATCAGGGTGGGACATTGTGCTCAAGAATCCGCGTTTGGAGTTGTGCGCACTGAGTGACCTTAACGTCCATTGTCGAGGGGTGGCCAAATTCGGACCGAAAGGCTGTTTTGATGGGGTGCGTGAACGATTTGCCTGCACCACAGTAATATCCACCATCTCCATTCTTGCCCTATCCGCCTTCCAATTCTCAACGCGCCTACTAGTCACCGCTTGTGAGGGAAAATCTTGCTTAGAGGAATTCCACCGAAGGCGTTCTGAACTCAGAGTAGTGTCTACCATTAGTTTCGTCCAGAAGGCCTTATAAGGCACAGGCGAGTAGACGTGAGTGACTGAGTCACGTAACCCGATTGTTCTCATTTTCAGCCTTAGCTTCCCTTCATGCAGATGGTGTGCTGTCTGCTGAGGAGCAGACAATGGTAAACAAGGTATGACATTCATTACGCTTTTCGGAGTGTAGATGAATGTGAGATATTTCGGGTGGGCACAAGTTGATGTGGGGTTGAAAATATTGTAGGCGAGTGTGGACGAATGGATGGGTGGAAGAGAGGAGGCGAAGCGTTGATTTGGTCTCAGTACTGTAGAAGTTGGAAGGTGATTGGAGTTACCGATGGTTTGGGTGCATCCGTGGTTGTAGTCCCTTCCTCGCACATTAGCGCCTCATATAGTCATGAAGCTTCCATAATGCCATGCGGCGGGTTGGCGAATAGTAGTGTGTGCATTTAAGGCAATGGTGAATGTGAGGAGAAAGAGGTGCGTCGCTATGTGATTGATTCGTTTGGTTAGCGTTAGGAAATTACTGTGTTAAATAACTGTCACGCTTTTCGCACTTCTTCGACACGTTTCGCCACGCAAATGCGTTAAACACTAACTGAGGTGTGCATTGCATGATTTCACAGCTATTTCGATTTTTACCTCCCTTCTCACCTTCACCCTCATCTTCTACCTGTGCCAAATGGGGGCTGGGGGAGATCAGCATGCTCATTCTCACACATTTTGTGTCGATAACCACTTGTCGCAGCATTGCTTGACCTTACTCAAGCCCTATAATCTCTTCTTTTCCGTTTTAACATCCACAACTTCCGCCTCAAATCCGCAACACAGGAAATCCCTCCACCTCTCGTCATCAATGCCATTTCCAACACCTAAGCAGTATTGCTTGCTTCATTGCACCACAGTCTCTTAGCTTCATCCAACGCCATCACTGCATCACCCACTTTAGATCAGCCCCTTCCCTTCCTTTTCTTCCTCACCACTTTTGGGAGTGCAAAGTGGATGACGAGGACTTGCACATTTTCCATTTCAGCTCTACCTCCTTTGGATTCACACATCAATGCTAACGCAAACCACCATCTCTTCTCTACCCCACCACATCTGCAAGATGAGTGGAACATTCGTTTGCGCTCACTCATGCACTCCACCATTTCTTCGCTCATTCTTTCATCCTAACATTCATTCGTTCTTTCGTTCTTTTATTTATATACCCCTACGGCGTCTCAGTGGCAGCAGCAACAGCAGCAGATGCGGTAACAGTTGCATTAGTAATTGCCCATCCCACCTACATACCTCGTACCCCAACCTCACGGTGACCGCTTACACCTTACTTTCAAATGATGACACACTCGATGCAACAAATCCATTATCGACGACTCAGTAAACAATCAAATAATCCCGTTGCCTTTAAGACCTGCGGTAGGGGCTTTGTGGTGAATTGAGCACAAGCTTACGTGTTGAGTGCGCATGTTCAGGCCTGGTACTATTTCGCTGATCTCACAAAGTGCTTATGGGAGCGCGTCATTAGCGTGTACGCCGAGGCTGCATCTGCTCTCACGCCATAACAAAGCACACACGGCCTAACCAACTCTGACTCACAAACCCACCACCTCGGGTCAAGGTGCAATATCAGCAACGTGGATGCCGGTTTTACCTTCACGTGGCAATTCGTATAACAGGTTCTCTATCAGACGTCGCAGTTTTTCAATGCACATTTCAGTTCCCACCTCTCACATAATTGCCTCCTCTGTGCAACGTTGACCATCTCTCTCCACTCATCAGAGAAGCCCTCAATAGTCACGACGAGGATGTGAAGCGAGGTGAGCATACCGAAGAATTAAGCGACCAAAGGAGGAATACAAATGCAAGGGTGAAATACGTTCATGCCTTAATTTTTGCAGGAAGTAAAATAGGGCTTGGATACACTTTCCCATTCCTCCTTTCGCACTATCAACTAGCTCATGTTCTTCTTTGGTACACACCGTAAATTGAGCGGTCTGTTTCTGGATGTTCTGACCAGTTGCAAGCAGAATGTTGCCCATAAACGTGATTGGCAAATCACTCACACTTTCATATGAGCACGAGATGGCTGCCAAAATTATTAGACCGATCTTGACATGAACCTCCAGGTCCCACTTATGCTGATTTATGACGTAAAATTTCTTCTGTTGCTCCCACCTCTATTTGCTACCAACTCTATTGCCTACTACAGCCGCTAATGACACTTTGAGTGCAACTTGTGATCCCTCCCCCTTCCTCCCCACATATCGTCAAGTTCAAATGCGAACAAAGACATAGCAATTAACATTTAAAGAAAATAAGTGACTGTGGAGAACAATAAGAGTGAAATTAGTTGTTCTCTCTCTTTGTCTCTGGATCCATATTACCTTGTCCATTCTTTATGCTTTTGCTGATCATGTCGTAACAGGTCCAGTCAACATATTCATCCCACTTGTCAAAATCCTCTCCAGCACAACGCCTTGTGCACCATATTCGCCACTCTACTGGCAGCACAGTGAAGAAAGACGAGAATATCTGTAGACGATCCCACAGGCTGAAAACATTCTCCTCCTCATTCATTACAAATATGATGCTCACCATATCGTTTGGCGAGTGTGCTTTGAGTTCAGTAATGACATCTAATATTTGCCCCGATATTGACGTTATTACGTATGCTGTGCATTGCAAGCAGTACTGTTGCCGATTAATGGCATATGTTATGACTACGGAAGTATTATAAAAGCCAATTCTAAGCAACTTACATTGCTGCTTTCCACTGTCGCTGGGAATGTAAAAACGTCCAGAGAAAGAGAACTTTTTAGTCCATGTAATGCATAAAGGTTGGTGATAATAGTCGCCCACGCGGTTGGAAGCATAGTTGGAGGATAAGAATGAAAACCCAGTGTAGCGAAGATTTTCATGTGATTGATACTGCTTCTGCTGAGCCATCGCGTCGCAGAATAGTTGGAAGCATTTTACTAGCGCATTGCGATAGATAATCGCTTCACAAGTACTTTCTACGCAGGTGTTGAAAGAATGTGGCAAGAGTAGCTGAAAAAGACGCTTGTCGAACCACGTCCACTGCATCATATGCTGTTTCATGACATGAGCAAAACGGCGCCTTGTGAGAAACGCCTTCCATTTTGGAACGGCGGTGCACAGGTTGATCAAATCCACAGCATCGAGATAGTCGCAAATCTGTAGTGCCACTATGGTTGGTAGGTCAGTGAGTGTGCGTTGTGAAGTGGTCTGTGGGCAAACAAGAAAAAGTTGTGCCATTAGTCAATGGGGTCGGTAAAAGGGAGAAAGTGAGGTGCAATTCGATGTACATAAAAATTAGTAGAAGGAAGTGAGATACATACCATCTTCGATGTATTAGTTGTGAGACTGATGGTGGAGCTTTGGTGTCACGCTTTAAATGCAGCGTGTCCCAGGAGAAGGGGTCATTGGGTTGACCTCACCGTCATGACGGCTCAACATTGGCTCCGCCATCCTGTGGTTAACTCTCGGTGCGGTCCTGCCCACCCCCTTGATTCGGGGACACAGGTGACACGACAGCATGCATGCTAATGTCATCACAGCTGTGTCAACGCTGTCGCTAAGACACAGCTCACAACCATTGGTGGTAGAGCTGTTGTGCAAGCGTCGAAGTAACCCCAAACGTTACTTTTGCTTTCCAGTCCGTATCACAACTAGAGAAGCTCGTCATTGACAAAACTCTATGCGAATTGGCCACTCCCTTCATCCTCCCCCTTCCTTCAAGATGGGTTTGCTTGCACTAAGCAAGACTTGGAGCAGAAGAGAGTTGAATTGGGGGCGATTGCAAAGGTAAATTCAGTCCATCTTCGTTGAAATAGGAATGCATTGATGCAACTTGTGCATTGACAAACGATTGCATTCCTGCTTAAAGTAGTCATGGTGAGCAAAACGTCTCCCATCTTGTAGCCGATAAGTTGAAAGTCCACTCGTTTTATGAAGAGGCTGATCTCCGTCTCCTCCATGCACGTGCGTGTGCGCTGCTTGTCCCACCACCAAATTGGCGGAACATACGAATGGGAATGAATACGTGAAGATTGACTTTTTCAAGTCCCCTTCAACATTGATAAATGATGGTTGAGGTGGAAAGAGGCATTGAAATGTGTGACGTGTGTGGTGAGAGTAAGAATGTCGTGATCGGTGGGAGGGAACGCATTAGTCCACGTCCACGATGCTGCAGTGTAGTGAAAAAGGTGCAGCGAACGGGAGCAGAGAGTGGTTTCACTCGCATGACAGTATGGGTCGAAGCATATTAAGGGTTGCTCTAAGTGACAATGTCAAGGATGCAAAGGGAAGGGCATGGGAAGTGAGAAATGCATTAAACTAATATTTGTTTGCCAATCTCGAGGGTGTATACCTAATTGACAACGTGAGGCGAGGACGGTGGCGTGAGGTTGATGTAAGGTAAGGCCATTGTGATGGGTCGTGTATATTTTGTTAAGGCGTGAGAGTGAGTGCAGCCTCAGCCAATGCGTCAATGTCACGCGCCCAAATCCCCTTCATAGTGAGGTCAGCGATGTTGGCCCGATTTTGACATGATGTCCATTTATCCACACCAAACACCTTGGCCTGTGCCAAATCTACTACCAGCTCTTTTACAGTTACATCGCTGTCCGACTAAAAGCATCAGTACCCATCTCATCAGTGCATTTTGCCATTGTGAGGTTAGTGGGAGAGACAACAATAGGAGAGTGGGCACGAGAGTGCGAACGTGAAAGGAGAAGAGATGTAGCATGTCAGTCTGTCCTGTTAGAAAAGTTTGATCGTATTCGACCACCTCACACGCGTGTGCAGTGCTTTTCTGATCGGAATTTGAACAACAGCAATGGGTCAAGTTGAGGCGATGAAGCAACCTAACACCATTCAACATTTTACCATTGTGACCCTGCATTGTTGTTATGTCCTGGATACTTATGGAAGGCACGTTGAAGGGGGAAGTGGTGTTGATATGCAAACACCCCCTACTTGCCATCTTTGCTGCACAAAAATACCGTCAGTGCCTCGTCGATGCTCTTCATGTGTGACTGCATCTTATCCTGATACCGTATCTAGTGCCAATTCTTGCCAATTGTTCTGCTAACAACACCAAAGAAAATGTCATCCTGATTGCAGCAAATAATGCATTTTGGCGTCCAGGAAATCAAGGAGGAACCAATGTGGAAGACATGACTAATCCTTCAGACGAAGAGTGGCAGAAGGATGTGGAGGAGGGTAACACAATTATCATTCATCCAACCTCATTAGCGGATGCGAAGGATGCGGAGGATGTGTGGAAGGAAGGGAGTGGGAGTAGGGGTGAATGTGGGGATGATTGTGGAGGTGGGCATGGTGGAGTGGAGGAGGAGGGATGGGTGGGGAGGGGAGCGGCATAGAACTTGTTGAATATCATTTGAATGAAAGGCAATAAATTGAAGTGCAGTTGATGAGAGAAGAGGACTAGACTCGACTCGCCGCAACACAGCGAATGGAGAAGATGAGGCAGTTGGATTTCTTCTGGTTCTTCCCACTGCACGCCTAACAGAAAGACGGTGAGACCAAATCCACCCACCATTGTTGCCCTTGGCACTGCCACCACATCCAGTCGCATGTTGCGCATCTGCTTGCCAGAAAAGACACACAATGCCTCCTCCTCCTTCAGAATGGTGTGACTCATGAGGTAACCAAAGGGGAGGCTCACGCCTACCATTGCTCGAGATCTGGGTAGTGAAAAAGAATGCCTTCTCAGTGAGCAATGCTAAAAGCATCCAAACACCCCATCGATGACCAAAGTGATGCACACTAAGTGGAGCTAGTGGCTTGATTATAAATATTCTCCAACTGTTAGGTCCATGAGTTAGAATATGTGGTAGCCTCAAGTCCTCAAGGTCATGATGGCTCCCAACGAGGCGCGGCAATTACCAACCTTAGCAGCATAGATGTTGGTACTATGGTGGTGTTATCACACAGCAGCTGTGCCAGCTTGAGGACGTTGACACATCGTTCCTCGCTTACAAGAGCTCTAGAACAGTCACTAGTGTCTACTACGGTGGCCAGTTACTGCAGCAAGTAGTGCCATTGAATTGAGCCGCCTTCACCGCAGTCGTATCGTCCTCTGGAATCAAAATGTGCGGAGCCACACCTGTCACTACTCCAAGCAGCTAATGAGTGCATCCGAAAAGTGTTGAGAGTTGCAAGGACAGCGGTGTGAATAACACCACGCACCTGATAGCAAATTTGCTGTTCAGCGGGCACCGTGGTTGAAGGGCGTGGCATAGCGCTTGCTGTGCAGAGGTGAGTATGGCTTGGCCTGCCTGTAGGCGATCTTCCAGTGCGCAATTTACGGCGACCAGACGATTACTGATCCTCTTCCACTCAGCGGTCGCACAGGCTGCATCCATGTGAAGCACATCTCGCGCTACACCCACTATGAGATCCTAATAACCGTAACAACTGCATTACACTTCACCAAATGCTCGGCTATGCTCAATAGGTAGTGCAGTTCTTGCGTGTACTTACGTGCCACAATGTGGTGATGCCTTCATTCCGCATCGTCTGAATGGCGCAGATTGCAGAGTAGAGTGTGTTTATAATTTCGTGAAGGCGTTTCACTAAAGCACAGCCATCTTCAAGGTGCCCGTCTTCACCCTCTTCCATGGCACGCGTCAGCCACGAGCGCAGAAGGCTAAACCAACTAGGCACGTTTGACATCCTCTTTCGCTGCTCCAGTAGCACCTCTTCGCTTAACGCGTCTCCTAAGCCAGGAATACCATCACGTCATCACCTCGACTGGAAGGCACTCATTTTCTACACATCTAAAAGTCCAACTTGAAGCGGAAAAATAATGCCCGAAACATCTACAGTAGGTGTGGTAGCGTACGACACTTCAAGATAGTGATGACGTTCTATCCACTTACTGTGTACTGTGAGGGAGGAAAGGAGGTGCACCATGGCCTGTTTGGCTTGTGTCCACAAGGTTGCAAATCTCCTAGCCTCCGCGGGCCATACGATCTTTTCACGATTGGCGGGCGTGGCAGACACAACGACGCCGTCCTGACCGATTGTGAAACGCGTTCTCCTCTGTGTTTCGCCGATGGCAAACCTCTCACCCACCGCCACACCTTCGACCTCAGTGTTGGAGGTCGATCTGCCCAGCGGTCGTATGGCCTTTGCAGTTGGTGGCATCGTCTCAGTCCAACCATAGATAAAATGCGGAGGACGCAGATGCACTCGCTCAGATGCACAAAACACGCAGCTGTTTGCGTCTGGTAGGAAGGTGTGGCTGATGAAGGCTGCTCCATGGTGCACATTTGATGAGTATGCATTCCGTGTGTGAAAGGAGCAGCAATTTCTAGCAGCAAATGAGAAACACGCGGTCGAACTCATACCAAGTGCTCTGGCCGTGTAGAGGCAGGCATTGCCCATCTCCTTCGCACTCTTCGCCCTCATACATAGGTGCACCTGGTTGCCTTCTGGCAGCACCAAATCTGAGGTGTCGCTTGACTTGAAGCGGTAGTATCTGAACAGCGCCTCGTGATTTCGTGATTCCTAAAGTCGTCAAAAGTTGTGTTAAATGGGTGGTCAGTTAGAGTGATGGACAAGCTCAGTGCCCTTAATGCCAGACCGACTATGTCAGTATGAAAATTTGAGTGTGGCGAGGAGACTGTTGGTAAAATTAACGATCGCATGCAACGTCACCTTCCTGTCATCCAGTTGTGCTTGACCAGATGTGACTGGGGTGTTGTTGCTGTTGTTGCTACTGCTACTGCGCGTAACACCACCGACTCCGTCTGTGTAACCGCCCCTGTCTCTGCCTCCGGCCAACAGTGGCACCTCACACAATCGCAGTCCTGCCGCTGTGGTCTTTGTGGTAATGTGATCTTGTAGCGTGAAGCCCTCCAACCCAGATGCCCCTTTCGATGACCTCTGTTTTGTCACCTCAACACTCCACACCAACTTCTCATCAGTGCGCCCGTCATTTCCCTTCGCACCAGGATGGCGGTATAGGACTTGAGGCAGGTGCTCCACCTTCTTCATCTCCTCATGAAGTGGATCGTCTGGATTCGGTGCAATTTTCACCCGATATGCGTTGATCAGTCGGTGCAATTCTACAAGCTCCTACACCAAACAAATTTATCCAATGCGAATACGATGCCAAAATGTGATAGTGCACATAAGCTCCCACCTCTTCTAAGCACCATGTTGAGAGACGACGCAGGCTACACGCGGCAATGCTCCTCTAATGAATCACATCATTCGCTAATCACCAATGATCTTGCACTTTTGTGTGATGTGTCGGAGCCGAAGCATTAGGCACAGAAATCGGTAGTGGTTACGCGTTGATAAGCCGTTAGGAGACTAAACCTTCGTGGCATGGTGAAAGGGGTGTTAGTTCGTGCGCTGAGCCGACGACGTTCTCCTGACCCGTCTAGACACCTTTTATTAGGACAGTAGGCTCCAACATTTGCATTTATTATGAGACTACCAATTTCGTAGTGGCGACCCCTTGGAGCCACCTATGTCTCTCTCACAAAACGGCCTTACTTGCTCCACAAGTTGGAAGGATGCTCTCAAAATGTGCACTCAAGCAATGGAAGGCGCCTTCTCGTTACTATTGATGTGTTATAGCATGCCGTGGAGCACTTGGCAGACAACTCGAGGCACAGGCAGTACATTTCAAGACCTCCTACTACCTAAGCGAGTTGTAAGACAGCTCGCCTCTTCGCATCATGTCGGTGAGGAGACGACAATCGTGTCTCGATAGTTTGTAATCGGACAAGGAGCACTTGAGAGAGGGAAACGTGCGAGGAATGCAGGTGGTCTAGGAGACGTTCAGCTGTGTCGTGAAAGGGACGAAGACATTGCATGAGACTGGACTTTGGTGTCAGCCTACATCTCTTTCGGTAAAGGTGGCAAGCCGTAAGAGTAGTTGTTCCATAAGAGGGAGCACCTCAGATAACCTGCCTACGCCATGGCTGATGATGGTAGCCCGTTTGAGCTGTCAAGTCGAGCACTGATTGTGGCACCAACAACTGTCATCTAATCTTTCACTTGGCGCCCATTAATTATTAACCGGTACGTCTGCGAATACACAACTGTTGCTCTCCTTGTTGTCTTTCGAATGCACCTTGTGTCAAAAAAACAATCTGGCGCTACTTCAGGGTGGCTGTCTGGCAGTTTTAGTAAGCAGATCGCTGTACCAAACACATTCATCACATTTTACAAATCATCCACACCCTACCCAATCTTTCGATGCTTGAAATTCGAAATTCTTATGCTAAGACAGCAAAGACTCACATCAACATTCATTGTGACATTCCTTGCCTCTGCGACTACCGCATTTGAACATGAGAGTCTACAAATCCACTCATTCGCCATTCGTCGCAGCTTCCCCACAGACGGTTCGCAGCACTTCTTCTCATCTCCAATCAGTTTGAGAAGGTAGGCCTTAAATCGGACGTGCCACACCTTAATAAGACCGTTCAAAGTCCGTGTCTCATCAACCATGCCGGAGGTGGTAGTAGTGGATGCAATGCCCTTGTTTTCCACCACTAAACATAGAAGGCGCGACAGTCCCGCCAGCGTAGCACGTTGGACGTCCTCTGGCCTCTGCACTGTTGGTGTGGATTCCCTTGATTCGCTGTCAGTGGTGGCGAATGCGTCAGGAGCGAGAATTATAGAGTGGATGTAGCGGTAGAAGAGGTGAAGGCCAACAAACTAGATGAGAAGACCAAACTACATCTTCACGGAAAGTTAAGTGAGTGTACCAACTCATATAGCTTGGCATTAACGATTCGAGTTCGTCCTACTGGCGACATCAAGCGTCTCATTTTGTGCTTCCAATCATTCATGGCCCTCCCTACCGGTCCTCACTCTGACTAGTGGTCGGTGAACTCTTCTACTCTCCAAATCACCAACTCAAATGAGATTTTCACGCCAACTGTTTCCCACAGATTTACATCCTGACTCCTCATCAATGTCAATCCCATCTAACTAACTCTGTTGTTATACTCCTTTCTCAAGTTTAGCCTCGAAACCGCGATTCACCATCCCTCGCATCCACATACGCACGTACACAGCTAAAATTATGGTGGGGAATGAGCTACGATTTATAACTTAAACAGCTCATTCCCATCAGCACGTCTTTATGCTTAAAGTTACACATCTGCTACGGAGTTTAGTTGACAATGGTTGTGTGGCAGTTAGCTCACCACATGGTCTCTGATTGTGGGCATCAAGAGTGCACACTTAAGTATCGCCTGTCTATCAACCCACCTTGAGAAGGTCCTTTATTGGTTGCTGAGGGAAACGTTGGCGCAGAAGGCGAAACACTTCTTGAATGAATACGAGTAGCGGAGAGGGCAAGACTACACCTCCTTCCTCCTCAAAGAGGGCAAAGAAGAGACGTTCAGCGACGTGAACAAGCCAGGAGACATTGGTGCCCTTCGATGGCGTTCGACACAGCCCTCTGTCCACCTCGATAGTGCTTGTCACATCCCTCCACCTGCTTCGATTCCTCTCCTTCGACATCACCACCACCACCTTCCCCTCGCCTTCTGCGTTTGTTGGCTGTAATATTCGTGTGTTGCCAGCACGATGTGAAGTCTGATAGGACAAAGTACCAATGTAAGTCCACCTTCCTCTTCTGCATTACGTTCCTTCCTACCAACCCATGCACTCTCACCATAATGCCATTTCATGGCACATTGGTGGAAACGTCTGATGGCAAAACATCAGCATCCCTTCCACATCCCCTATCACCCACCAGTTACGCGTGATACCCTTATAGAAATTAAACCTTGGTAAGAAGAACAGCTCCTCTTCGTCTCGTGAAGACTCCCAACCAAATCCAGACGATCGCGACCTCGTCTGTGACGCACAAAGAGGAACACAAGCAAAAACAGAATAGCAAAACAAACCAACTTACATGGTGCAAAGAGGCGATCCCATCTCCTTGTGGCATTCTTGACGAGGGTCTCCTTTCTCCCTCCTCCCTTTGTGTATCAGCGGTGAGAATGTTCTGCAGCAATGGAATCAGTCGCTTCACAACTGTACCCCTCGTCGAGTGACTGACATGAGTCATTGCTACTGCCAGTCGCAGTGCAAAGTGACTCCTCATACTCTTCACCTCATTCCATGGTGTGGTGTGCAGTTGAATGTGAAGGGCTCGAGATATGAGGAATGTGAAGCGCACCTCACCTCCGCCTCGCTTTCCGTAGTCGTACAAGCTTAAAATAATGCGCTCCAGTCGGAGAGCAAAATCAGTGGGTTTGCAGGTCTCCAGGACTCCCTCCACTTTTTCGACCCACAACACGTGAGCTGGCAATTCAACCAACAATCGAGCCAAGTAATCCGGTTGAGCATAGAGGAGGAAAAGCAGTCCACCATACTTCTCACTGATCACTTCAGTGGGAGACGTTTGAGATGGTTGCAGATGATGCGAGAGATTTCGGCTGTCACCACACAGTGTAACTGTGGAGAAACAGAGCATTGCACGTCTTGCTTTTGATGTCATTGCCGCTTGACGCATTTGGACCACAAGCTGGAGCAACTTTGATGCACTTTCAATATCATCTTGCAGCCTCATCAATTGCTCTGCCTTATCCTCCACTCCTTGAGCAGCCTGAAAGCAGTTGAGCTGGAAGTTGTAGATGTCATCGGTAAGAGTGGGCATGAGACAGCTACTGAGGAGTCTTGCCAGAGTAACTAGAGGCCTCTCGCACGCGCTTGGTGACATCGGGTTGAGGGCAAGGACGAGGGCGGTAGTGAGCGTTTGTCTCAGTGCAAAGCCACGCCACAGCGCTTGAAATCGCCGGATGCACTTCAAAACGTGTCTAACTCCGTTTACTGTTTGTTCAACAAAACGGCGTCTTCGTTGACGGCGAATGAAGTGGAGGATTTGTATTGCTGCACTTTGCAGATTTGGTGAACGCAAAACCTGCAGGTACGCCTTGTATCGTCGTCGTATGCAAAAGCCTCGCCACATGGCTTGGTAAAGGCAAATACCTCTGAGTAGACGCTTTTTCTCGCCGATTATTCTCATCTTCTCACACAGTGCCAACATCCACTCACGGTAATGCTGCCTTATAATCCAAGCACGAATCAGTCGGTCAAGCAGGTCGAAAGCTTCAGCAGAGATGCGCTTTCTCAATCCGCTTTGCGGTGGCTGAACGCCTAAGTTGACACGGTTGATGCATGCCTCAATTTCTTCACGAGTTAGTAGATCTGGTTCGAGGTAGGTGGGTTCAGGAGTAGTGTACGAAGGCTTCCATATCAACCTCTGGGACTTTATGTTAAAATAAAAGTAAATCGCCTTTTCATTCTCCTCCACCCGTTCCTCCTGCCACTGCTCCTTCTCTGCGTGCCCCTCCTCCCTCATACTAGAAACACTGGTAACCAGCCATCCATGGCACTCCCTTGGGCTGCATTCACCTCTCGACACATTCATTTCTTGTTTTGAAGTTTTGATCTGTGAATGCGTAAAGCAGTCGGCAAGCTCAAATCCTTACAGCAGCATAACATTATCTAAATTATGAGTTGGAGTGCTCACTTGAAATAGTGCTTCCACATATTCCTCAATGCATTTGCGTTTCACGTGCAACCTCAAAGCGGTGCAACATGGAGACGAGCCTCGCTTGCTGTCCAACTTGAGTATGTAGTTTTTGAGACCCTGCCAACCATTTGGATGCTGAAGAAAGTTGTTAATATCTCTCAAAACCTTGCCCAAGGCCAGAGCTCTGGCGTGAATATTGTGGGCCAGTTGGAGTGCTTCTTTCACACTGCTGGCAGTTCTTTTGGTCAGAGTGCTGAGGACACATCGGTAGAGATCTATGTGATCAGAAGAGAGTTGTGAGCTGACATCTGACAGATAGCCGGTGGTTCTAAGGGCTTGAAGCCATCCCCATAGTACAAATTCGTCGCCTGGTGTCAGACTGCAGTGCACTCTGGAGAGGTAGTACTCGCACGTCTTCACGGTCGAATCAGAGCAGGCTATAGGTGCGATGATCACTTCCTCGGGTGCACACGTGGAAGCCTCAAAGTCGTTCATATTGAGGGCACTTGAGGACTCTCTTTGGCACAGCTCTGCTTTAGCCACCTCATTGATGATGCGCTGGATTTCACAGTGTGACAGGATGCTTGGCATTCCTGTAAACAGATGT
Source organism: Hydatigera taeniaeformis (assembly GCA_900622495.1). Taxonomy (NCBI): domain Eukaryota; kingdom Metazoa; phylum Platyhelminthes; class Cestoda; order Cyclophyllidea; family Taeniidae; genus Hydatigera; species Hydatigera taeniaeformis. The sequence goes on from UYWX01000075.1 coordinate 48,475, forward strand.
TTGTCAGAACTGTTCAGTTCGCCCAGTTTACTGATCACTAATAAAATGCTTACGGTGCGTCATCAGGAGGAGGATTGCTAAAGGCAATGAAAAGTAATTCAAGTCGGCAAATCTCGCAACAAGGAAAGTGCTCTAAATGCCTGAACATTTATGTAAGCCAGGCTCTGTCCCATTCCCAATTGATCGGTCGATCCCGCACACGTGTGCATTTCCTTGTGACATTATGAGAAACAAGTCAGTCGATTATTTTAGCCATGCAATGGTGATACTGCTCGATGTCCACTTACTAATCTGTAGCGAAAGAGGTGGACAAATTGTGAAGTATAAAAGGCCGCTTATCTCGATTGACTGGCTTGATCAACTGCCTCAGCTGGGGAAAGGGAGGCAGATCGCCCACTGCCCACCACCCACAACGCTTTGCCAATTGTGTGGAATTTGGAAGCGTTTAGTTAAATAATGCGAAAATATCTAACCGAAAGGAATGGGCACACAGATTGACACGTAAATCAATAATCAAAAGCTTTGGATAAGCGAATAAAAGGACAAACAAATGGTGTGGCAAACAGACTATGCATTTTAAAAGTACTTTGAACAACTCACCCGTTTCTGTGGACTTTTCATCTTGCGCATCGCAAAGCCTGCATAAGTAGGTGGCCCCGAGGTCACCGTTGGACTGCACAACATTCTCCCAAAGAGCATCCTTTGCCAAGAGGATCGGCATTATTTTACTCGCATTCCGCACGCTCACCGCCTCATTCAAACCAATCACACGATGTAGGACTCGCATGATGGTCAGCACCTCCTCATATGACAGATGTTTGCCCTTCTCCTTCAGCGCAGCCTTCAGTTCCTCATGAATGAGCTCAGCCCTTGTCTGAAGTACCATTGAAGACGCTATCTCTTTCACCGACACAGTCCCCACAAGGTCCCTTGCTATGCCATTTAAATTGTCGTTATGCTCGATGAGTGCAGAAATGGTAGCCAATGGATCGTCTTTCCATACCGCCATGTTTATGGCCTGCAGAGACTGATCCAACAATTCCTCTCGCCTTGCATATGCATTGGCCAACTTCACTGACACCTTGAGGCTTCTCACTAAGGTCTCCTCATCGCCACCGCTGTCATCGAGGCACCGAATCATCTTGTCCAAATTGTTCTCCAACACAACAAAGTACCACTCCTTGTGGGAGGGCTTGAGTAAGTCTCCCATGTGCAATTTTGGGTGTTGGAGGGTGTGGAAACAAGCATGAACATCTTGGTGCAGTAGAGAGTCTCGCAGAGACGTGAAGAGACCGCTGTACATATTGCAGAAGTACCCATGTGCAAAGAAGGGGATGCCCTCGATGCATGATGCATGTGACTTTGCAGAAAACGTGTTATTGATGAATGGAGGCATGACTCCTCGCCTTTCCTTCTGTCACGTCACATAAACTGAATGCAGACTCCTGTACACTTCATTTGATGATAATGACAGGACATCAGGTTTTGGTCACTGGTGACACGATGTTCAGAAGGATCTAGGCGTTTGCAAGTAAGACTTTGCGAGGTAAAAGTAAGACGTCATAATTCAATGTGAAATGATTGTGAGCATCACCACACAGGCTCGCAGCCTGGAAACTGCTGCTGCCAGGGCAGCAGACGAAATTCGCGTCAGAAAACAGAGTTGACTTTTGTGCACTAATAACGGAGACAGTACTTGTCTATCTGTGTGCGTGTGTATTGATGCAATTTTGATGAAAGCATTGGTAGATGGATGTGCATGAAGACATGATGAAAGAGAGGAGGCATGGAGTGTGAGAGTCTGTTCATTTATTTTGCGTACACTTGTGTAGGTGCAATAGTCGCGTGGGCTGTGGAGAAGGGAAAGGAATGCTGTTTGCAAAATAGTGCGTGGAGATGGTGCAACGCTCGAGACAATGGGTGACTCGTCGATGGGAGTGGTTGCAAGCATTTCTAGTGGCAAAGATAGGCACCACGGTAAGGGCTTAAGACATTGTCGAAGGTAGTCAGTTGGTTGGCTTTCACCACCAGAAGGACGGCGAGGTTATGACTGCAAGTAGTAGTGGATGATACGTAACTGTTGGTAGTGGTGTTGATTGTGGCGGTGGTGTAGGTGGAGGAATTTATAAGGACTGAAAGCGTTGGACGTTCACAGCGAGTTGCCATTAATGCTGATCGTCACGAGACCACAGGAATAGTGGCATGTGAAGGACATAAACTGGGTCAGAGTTGAAGGCAATGTGCCGTGAAATTTGTCTGTAACTGCAGATTTCTGACATCTACATGAGTAAGACAAAGGCCGAAGTTCAACAAGAGATCGCTGAAGAAGTGTGTCCATTTGAGATTGCTGTCAGATGGACTAAGAATGTCAAAAATATAACTGTCTATTTCCACTTCACTTTCCTTCACACTGGAAACTGGCATATGTGCGAGGTTTCCAAACGTTTGTAATTCCTTTGACCCAAATTCGGGAAAGGGCAAAGTATTAGGCCGAGCCGAGCTGCCTCGTTGATGCAACATCCTTTTGACGGTGCAGTTTGATCGGAGCTGCAGGTGAGATGCATTGGTTGGATGAGAGGATTGCGCCTCCAAAGTGGACATTGAAGCAATAGAGGGTATTACCAACCGCAAATTACGAGACGAGGTGCATTCACTCTGGTCACTTTGTACAAGTGGCACCTGGGTGGTAAAATTGAGGCAATGGCATCGAAAGCCAAATGTATTGAGCGAGTGCCGTCAACTCTGAAGCGACACTTGAGGGTTGGCCCAGTGGAGAAGTGGTTGGGGTTGAGGAGGTCGATGGGGGCGTGGGGACGGGGTTGTGATGAAATGATCTACTTCTTTGAGGTGTGCAAAGGGAAGAATTACTTGCTCCACCGTCGAATCTGACTACGGAGGGAGATGTCATAGTTAGTGACACGTATGAGCGTAGATGACCACTACTTCATGTATTTTGGTGACGTCGCATTGTGAGCAGGCATAGGGTGTTTGAACATTGGAATGCATCAACAGCAAACTACGCTGCTGCAAGCACAATTTCTTTTAATTGCATTGAGATAGACTCGAGACTCATGTGTTAGTACCGTTGCAAACGGACAAGAAGGAGAGTTGTTTGCCTGACTTGCATCTTCGACAAATGCCCCTTGGAGGGTGGTATTGACTGTGCCGTGTTGGATGGGTTCTGCTGAGGGGTGGTAGCTATGCTCGAGGTGGCCTTAGTATATGGCGTTTCGCACTTGAAATTTAAAGTCAAGAGACAAGGCTAATGGGTGCGCGCGTAATGTGGGCAGCGGATACTCCTGCTAGATGTTGTGGCGTTGGTGCACCACTTCATTTAAGCCAACCTCCGCAGAGGAGCTGTCCTGATATGGCCGGACTTGACAAGGCATGATGCTCCACGCCGCCGATTTCACGTGCGGCAAGAATTCTCTGTAGGAGGATGCAATTACAAAACAACATTCAAATGTCTACATCATAGCCTTATTTTATTTGTATCGAGTGTTTGGCAGGAAATGATGGCTACAACATGCAACTGTGTGGCGGTTGGGCGGCCTTAAAATCGACGATCACACGACTCTACCCCCCAATACTTGCAAACCTTCTAATGTGTCCTCATTCCCCCCTCCCCCCACCACCACCACCACGTCCAACCCTCCCCCACTCACCCATCAACTGCCTACACATCGACGGCTCAATTTGCCCATATGCCTACACTTGCCACCCTTCAATCACTCCACCTTTACTCTTGCCAATCGCACACACGCACGTAAATTTGAAATCGCCTGTTTCGATCGCTCGCTATGGTTAGGATGGAAGTGTTGTCAAAACACGTTGCGATGTGTTTGGCACTTCTAGATGTGCATTTGTTAGGTGCCTTGCATGACCACGGTGGCTATGTCCTCTTGTTGGCATTCACGGTGCTCCTATCAACGACGAAATGACACGAATACTAAAGAGGTATAAGTTTGTGAGGGATTCGTATCGTCCTCCTGCATTGTCCATTCGTTCTCCGAAGAATGAAGTAGTCCTTCCAGACAGCAGTGCTCAATGGCCGTGCAAATGTCCTGTCCACCAGCACCTCCGTTCTTTAGGACTTCTCAGGGGCTGCGGGTGCTACACCGATGCCGCCACTCCTGCTACCAGTGGTCACAATGGAGGCCGATTAGACCAGTCCCGGAGTACCACTACACTCTGGAGTCGAGTAGGTTGTATCGCGTACTGAGGCCAGCCATCACCGCACCGACTCAAGTGAGTCCCATTCTCTTCTTTATTCACCTCCTTAACCTACAATGTAGGACTGTGTGGGTTTGCAGCACACTACCTTTACAAGAGGCAACAAATTCAGTTTCACTGATCTTCATGCCACTTAGTGCTATGCCAGCCTCTCAGACTTGCGGATTTGACAAGCGATAGAAGTAGGAGCATACATCTTCCATCGTAATCATTGCTCTTCTCGCTGCTGTGTTGGATTGTTTGATTTGCGAGCATGGTGCACGTGGGTACGGCTTATACCTCCTCTTCTTGCTATTCAGGAGGTGGCGGGAGCGGATGACCCGACGTCCCGTGGGTTGATTGTGCTTCTTCTCCTCCTCTTTAGCTCTTTCTTCTACCACTTCAACCATTTTAGAGCCAAAAAGTGGGCCCTCGACTAGAAGTAATACTGCTATAGCACTGAGGAGGTTTTTATGCTACACTAGTTACCAAAACTTTACTTACCTATGCCTATACATTAACCACCTTCCCTTCACTTACTTGTACATACTCCAATTAATTCCCTCCGTTTTCTTCCCGTCCCATGGTATCCTGATTCACACTTCCGAAATATAGCGTTCCTTCTTGCTTCAATGCCTGCTTTCCACCTTCCATGTAGGTCGGATATGATAGAAGGTAGCAACATCAGCGTTGGTAGTGGGAGCAGGCGAACAAATGGGTTAGCGGGTGGGTGTCGCTACTTGCGACGATGACTTTCTGTTGTACTTGAATACGCACCCACGCACCCATGAATGGTACCACCTCCACTGTGGTTGCTCCGATAGGCGTGCACCGCCCACATCCCCTTCATGGGCAGAAAGCAACGTCAGGCTCTTACCCCATCACTTAAACAATCATCAAAATAAGAACAACAAGAACAAGAACAACAATAATAACAACATAAGGTTGATCAGAAGTAATGGAGAAAATTATGCTGCTTCGCCCAACTACTGACAACATCCACTTACGAAGCAAAGGTGTGCACGTCGTTCACCCGTCGCATTACAGCAAGAAACAAAGAGCTCGCATTAGATTCTGCCCTTTCGTCGTGTCTTCACTCGATGTTTCCTTATTATATTAGTTCACGTGTACATCACCTAGACTTAGACGGTGCCCATCAAGCTTCTTATGATTGCCGGACATGCTTTCACTGCGTGAAAGTTAATGAATGCTAAGTCTCATGCATGCACCTTTGTTTCAAGTTAATCAACCTAATAATGGAATTCACGTAACGACGAAAGCTTTATTCATTCTGATAGGCCCACCAGCTGGACGACTGCGATTGGATACGCAACAAGGTGCAGGTTGGGTAGAGGGAGTAGATTAACAAAACAACCAAAGTAATAAATAAGACATTAAATAATGAATAAGTTGGAGCAATGCATAATACTTCTAGTAATACGAGAGGCGACGCAGCACTACTACTGCTGCTGGTATCACACCCAGCACCAGTGATAGCAGCAAGGGATGAAACTTTGTTCGTTCGTTCGTTGTTCGTTATTGTCTGGTCATAACTCCTATTACTTACACCTTCATGATACATTCTCCATGCAGTTGTTGCTCCCATGACAATAACAATCCAGCAGTCCACGATAACTGAACGCGAGAAATGCGTCAAGACAGCTGTAGTAATGCATTCGTAGACGAGTATGCCACACCATATGCAAGCACCGTGCAGCTGTGGTACAGTAAAGCAAGAATTAACCCCCATTTCCCTTTATCCGTAATGTCCTTTACTTCTCGTCTTTGCGTCTTCTTGCTAACAACTCTCTTTTTAGGTATTTACTATGCCATTATTGCTGGTTGTTTAACGTGTCCTTACTAAACGCCTCTTTTTTGCTAGCTATCACGACCAGTGTTCCACTTGTCATCCATTCATACAATTGATCCTCTGTCTCTATGTCTGCCCACCCTATCCCACTCATTTTGCCTCGTTCCATTCTACTCCATATCAGTTCGTTTCAGCTCACCTCTTGACCACTAAGACCTGGCCATTGCGTTACCTACCCACCTACCTTGCCACTCACACCTTAATTTGTCGCTGCCTGCGTTACAGAACACCAGCTACTGATTGGCATTCTCTTCTACTTCCACTCATCAAAACTTTCAAGCATAGCCCTACTTTCTGCCTCCCTCTTACGCCATTTTTTACTGCATAGAAATGTGAAAGTACTGCCACACCACAGCGGTTCTGACAGTAAAAACCACCCTCTCATTTAGTCTAAGTTGATGCGGATAGTGTGAGCCCATGCTCATCACTAGCCTCAGACGCAAAGAGTGGTATAGGCACCACTTTTGCATAACTATCCTGCATGGGAAGAGCTTCAACGTAATGCCATCGCCGAAGAGGAAATGAATTTCCATATAGTTGACTGTGAAGTCGCTTCAATTATTCATAGCTTGTCGGGACAACATGTGGGCGGGAGAGAAGCAGTTGCCGCGAAATGGCTAGGCATTCTCCTGCCCAATGTACATGCTTTCTTCGTAGCGTAGAATTCACTAACTGTCCATGAGAACCAGCACATAGCTTAAGATCGCATTCAGAAACTCACGCATTCATACCATGAAGTCCACCTTTCAGAGGAGCAAATTACAGTTGCATATCGTATGCACAAGCATAGCAATATGCGAGTGTTTGGGAATAATGCATAAAATTAAACAAGAAAATGGGAGACACCAATGCAGTTTAACAACTTTTCAAAAATTATTCGTAATTTGCCACCAAAATTGAAGTTCCTTCCATCACAAGCAGACACTTTCACTTACATATAGCGTCTAGAGATTTCTCACCTGGTGGAAAAAGACAGCAAGGGAAGTTGGATACATGTATTTCAAGGAAGATAAACAAACGGACCAACTAGCGATTACAAGAGCTAGACAGATCTCAAAGCGACCGCCGAACGCCAGTTAGTCACATAAACAAAGCATCACACTACACAAACGCGAACATTGAGAATGGCATGCACGGGGAAAAAAAGGGCTGGAAGGACAGCTGTGCTCTTTTTGTGATAATTTTACCATATATATTTGAATCAAAAACTACTTGTCACGCGATATTTTTTAGGGAAAAATATTATGATGCATTAACACTATAGAAAAATGTTACGTTGTTGAGACTGTAGGGCTTTGTTTATGCGACTATCTGACGTTTGGCGGTCACTTTAGGACTTGTCTGGGCCCTGTGCACGTGGGCTGGCCT
>UYWX01000076.1:0-55638 GCA_900622495.1 Hydatigera taeniaeformis
GGCAACGATTAATATTTGCCCCACAAATCACAATCTCATGAACCGGCGTGAGCGACTTAAATAAACGTTCATTTTACTCAAAGTTCGCTACTCACCTTCTGCAAGTTTGCATCTTTCATTTTACGGTTGAGATAGTTCTCAAATATTCCCAGCACCAAAGTCGGAATTTCGCCTGTTGAATCACAAACTTCCATTGTTATTTGGATTCTGTAAAATGGGACCGATAAGTATGAAGCGAAAAAAAGGATGCAGCAGTTGTTTTGCTTTCGCGATCAAAATGAACTGAGTAACCTGCAAATCCGAGTTCAAAAACTTTTAAAATGTCAAGATATCGCTTACCAAGAAAACACGAACATATTACTATAATTAAGGTGTTTGTTTAGCTCTAAAGCTGCTTCAAATGTGCATTGGAAGCATTGGAAGGTCGGTGAAACAAAGGGTACTACTAGAGCTCCATGCGATAGCCATAGGGTTGAAGTGTCAGTGAGGAAACGAGCCCATAAAAGCGCCTCATATGATCTAATCTCGCTCTTCGTGTGGCTTCAATATGGCAAGCATGAATCAAATATGGATTTAGCAACTACCTGGCCTGAAGAACACCGTCGGAGCCAGATGTGGACGGCTTGTGGTTAGTGCGGCTTTTACTGTTTTGGTTGACTTGACGAGTGAGAATGTGAGAAGGAGGTATAGTGAAGACAGCCTGCCAAGCTGCAAAGAGATTGTATTGCGTATCCTTCATCGAGCCCTCCAAGCCAGCCATCAGCTCCTGTACCGTCGGTGAGCCCCTCCGTTGAGACTGCGTCGCCTTTGCGAACTGCGAAGGATATATTTTTGAAAACCAGTAGCAAACATCCCTATGTAACGAATATACCAGTAATTACCTGAAGGATATTAAGGCATGATCGAATATCGTGTCCACTACTCTCAACGAGGGTTGAGAGGAGGCGTTTGTCCACAATGAGGCCTTCCGCCTTGGCGATCAAGTCAAGGCGATCGACTAAACGTTTGGAGTCAAGAGGAGGAAGGCGCAAAGTATAGCATGAGGCCTCGGGCGTTCGCAAAGACCGGAGAGATGGTGCGTATCTAGTAAAAATACCATTAGCCATTTTGTTATAAATCAGTGCATTTGAGCTTGAGAACAAAAGCTTGTTGGATAACTTAATTGGCAATGAGACTGCCTACTATGTACTTATTTCTAAACGCACTTACTGCGTATTTCGATTAAATTATTCATTACCAAGCGGTCACAAAAGCCAATAAATATGGGATCTACCAAAGCTTTAAATCAAATTCAGATTAAGTCAATGTCAAAAACTTCAGAACTGCGAATACAACTAAGGTAGTGGTAGGAATAGGTCCCGAAACAACTCTACCGTACATACAAGTCATTACAGATGCAAATAACGGGACGTCGCAAGGCAATTGCCTTCTTCTTTCCTCGTCTTCGCTCCTGAACCAAAGGGGCTGCGGCCGCCTCCGCCAGAAGTTCCACCGTAGCGGGCAATGCACCGTCAACTTCGTCGATTATCAAGCATGAGGGCTTGAGTACCTGCTCACTACCAGAGGCATTTAAACTGGCCTGATTGGATACAACGGCCTCGAGGAGCTCCCGAATTACTATCGGATTCCGGTCGTCACTAAAGAGCAAAGTGGACAAGTGGATAACGCGTGCAACTGCAACTCCTAATATGATGCGGTCTGCCTGACTTCACAAGCCTTAAGGCTACTCATCAAGCATCCAGCCTACTCCCTTTCAATGATTAACGCAAAGGCGGTAGAAAATTTAAATCCTCATCAACTAGCACTATTCTCCTGGCTAGTAAACTTATAAACAGCTGGGTAAAGTGTAAACAGGACTAACAAAAGGACCTAGCATTGACTTCAGTTGGCTGATATCCAGCAAGCCGAGCGAGAAAATGGGCCAGAGTGGTTTTTCCTACGCCTGGTGGACCAGAAAGCAGTACAACTCGGTAACGAGGTCTGAGATTGTCCTTGTGATCCAACTGAGCTATGTTTGCATCGGCGTCCTGCATCTGGAAACAATGGTGTTGGCGATTACTCGAATCAGCATTATTTGACAGTGATGACATCAAAGGCGCAGCCGCTGCCTTTGGCTCAGTGCTGAATACACTACGGCTCCAAGTCTTCAGCCAGCACAAAAGCTGACGATTTATTTGCTGAGAGAGGAAGTGAGAACGAAACAAATCCACTAACCTCCGCAGATATCAAATCTAGGTAACTGGTTGGTTCATATTTCTTTACCCAGAGTTGGTCATCCATGGAACATAAAGGCTCAGTTTCGAACGCTCCAATGGTACGCCGACACATATTCTAAATATCGCTTTTACAATCAACGGAATTACTACGAGTTGTTCTGCGCTTTGGACCAATTTGTAAAGATCACCAGGAAGCAACCGTTTACAATCCTTCCGGCAAGATGTGAAACTATGCGAATTTGACTCTTCATACTCCTTGCTTTCGAGAAGAAGATATCGTCGATGACCATTGGAAAACGTGATGGGAACATATTCACCAGACATAGGAATCCGCTTGAAAAGGAAATCCTCTGAGTGGAGATTTGAACGGGATTCTAAAGCAGTCATTTTTCGACGTTTAACTGGACGACTGGTCGGAGCATCATCACTATTAAAATCCACTAGAAAACCTCGACCACCTGCTAAGGGCATCGTATCCACCATCCCCGACTGTTCAATAAACTGGGGCACATTCTCCGCAGCTACGTGAGTAATTAACGTGTAAAAACAACATACCCCCATGTTCTCCCACGTCTTCCAGATGCATACCGATGTCTGCTACGGCAAGGTTCATTGAAATAGATCAGAAACAAAATGGTAAGCACCGAACTATTTAGTGATATTGGCGTCCAAAACTAACACCACCATCACCACCACTATTGTTTGAGAATATGAATGACTGCAAAGAAGTCTCGATTGAAGTTCAGTACTACAAGATGGTGTATTACCATGTTTATACTGCAAACCAGAAATTCATCCGTTCAAAATGGATGAGAAATAGGTTAATCAGTACTAAACATGGAAGCTCTGATGAATTATTCGCAATAGAAAATGTAGTAACGCTTTAGTGCATATTTCCACGTCACCAAGTAGTAATAGCATGGCATGTTTCGAATAAAGTCATCAAGTCGCAACTGGATGCTTACCCTCAACAAACTAGCAAACAAAAGCCAGACTAAAGTCGTAGTTAGCGCCCTCTCATGGTTCAATCGACTTTGGCGGGAGGCAGACATAATTGAATAAGCCGATTGTGTAGGCACGACGTTTGGAATGAAGACAAAGGGCAAATCAGCATGTTGCACAAGCTTATTAAATATGAAATTGATTGAAGGATAAAGGTAACCACAAGCAAAGAGACCTTGTTTACCTAAATGCATTGCAGAAATTTTACCTGATGATCATAGTCTCGACATTAAGTCAGCACTCACACAGTGCGGGATTCGTAAGCAAATTCTTTCACGTTGAGACTTGTGGAATGCATAAAAAAGATGATCACATATACACATTTGCATACAGGAATGTTGAAACCTATATAAAGTTACATGAGAACTTTCTTTGAAAAACTCATACTTTACCGTTCACTTGTCTGTGACATCATCGGCGCTGTATAGCATTCTCGATTCACTTAGCATGTTTTCTACATTCCGCCCATACACCAAATACTCATAGCAACTTCTGAATCTGTTTGACTGATCTCGCAAACAGCGCGGGCAGTTGGTGCCATTCGTGTCTCGTTCGAGTGGCATCGGCGTGGTCCCGGATTTGTTTTGTTCTAGTGGCATGTTGAGTTCTAAGTGTGCAGTTCACCACTTTTATTGCGTTCTATCTATGGCTTCGATGTTGATTTTTTTGGGGTATTGCCAGTAACATATTGGGAGGAGAAGTTTCTGTTGCACATCGTTATGGCATTTATCCTCTGCAGTTCTCTATTGGGAGATTTAAGCCTGTAATATGTCTTTCGGGTACCTCTTCGAAGAAATTCTGTGGAAAGTCTATGAATATGAATAAATTTACCGTAAAGTATTCCTTGGTATCATGTCTCACCATCATCTGTGCTTATATTTTTAGCGTTGTCTTATCTATTTCGCCTTTTCATTATCATAAGTATCTGTTATTTTGAAACTATGTAGCCTTATTCTAAGTGCAAACGATATGTTACTGCTTAAGAGAGTTGTAATTGGCCATTTAATTCTTTGTCGAAGCAAATGCTTTTAAACATTCTTTTAGCGTTTCATGGATGAATTGGCTACACTCATGAGTGATTCTGCACTCGATCTTTCCGTTCTTCCTGTATACAATAACTCCTCGGCCGATGTCTCTCAGTTTCCTCCCTCCCATGTCATTATGCTGCCTGCTAGCGCCATAACCATATCAGGCTCCGACAATATCCCATTTTACATATCGCCCTCTGGTGGGTTGGTTGTTCTATTGCTTTGATTCTTTGTGGTTCTTCTTTTGAGTATTGTCTATGTGGCAGGTCAGTTGATTCTTGCAAATACAACTGTTGAACGTGTAAATGAGGGTCTTGTTTTCAAACAAGCTCCGCTAGCTGCAGTTCCGACGTCATGTGCAGCAGTGGATGAACAGGAGCCCTCTGAACAAATAGAGTTCGATGAGAACTCCGAACCTGATGTGTCAAGTGATGCTGGGCAAAAGCTTCTCAATCAGAAAGGTTAGATATGCGAACTCAATAAATTCAATCTCTTTGTATGAACCTAGGCTTGTTATGTTCTTTTTTAGTGAAGAAGTTGGCATCAAAAATTTCTAAAGACAGTTTCGCTACTAGTAGCAACATTGTAGTCGGCGGATACAACGTCTCAAAGTTAGCTTTATTGGCAGACCGTCTGAAGCGTTATCGTACTGCCAGGGCTCTGTCACAGGCAAAGTTGAGTCGAAAAATCTCCGAAACTACTACTGGCGGGCTAAAGTTTAGCCAATCATTTTTGTGCAGGTATTTGTTCTTGTTTCTGGCCTATCTGCTACCCTGTCATTTGCATAAAGCCTTGTTCATGGAATTACTACTCACCCATGTTACACCTAATGACACTAAGGTTGACTTGCTACTTACACATCTTAGTAGAAAATAGTATAACGGAGCGCATTTCTTACGACTGTTTTTCTGTTCGCCGAGTCCCCTTGTTATAATTCCAATTTTAACTTTACCGAGAACGCGATGATTTTCGCAAATTTAGGTCAGTTTATGGGGCCCGTATTCGTAATCGATTTTGGATTTTTATTGTCTTTGATATGTCCATTTTGGAAGCCTTTCATGAACTTCAGAAGCAAGTCGGCAACAATAGTACTGTACTCTGACCTCAAATCCCGAACTGTTCACCCTGAAATGTTCCATGGGCACCTACTGACTTGGCGGTTCAAAGTAGATGCAGTTTTCACTCTAAGAATCATTTTGTGCTGTGATTATAAGCATTTAGTGTTTGAGTGAGTAGCTGCTTCTGTTTATCGGTACTAGGTTTGAGAAGCTTGACGTCACTCTTCGGGCCGCACTGGGCGCCCAGCCCTACTTGGAGCAGTGGTTGGATCAAGTCGAATCGGAAGAGCAGGTGGCCTTGGGTACGAGCCAGAGGTCATCCCTCCACTCTAACGAGGCCATGGTAGATCTCTTGGATCTCCGTGAGAGAGTTGTAAGTGAGGGTGACCTCGAACCTGTAAAGTGTTTCCTTCCCGCACGTCGCAACCGCAAGTCTCGAGCGGTTTTTAGTGAAGCTGCCGTGGAGCAGCTAATCCAGCACTTCAAACGCAATTCCAGACCACGAGGTTTGCCTCTCCACTAACTTCTTTAGGCTTATCGTTGATATGGTGAAGAGTAATCGTTGTTTCAGGCGAGGAACTTTCTCGGCTGGCAGACTCCATTGGTTATGAAAGGGAAAGTGTAAGGATATGGTTTTCCAATCGCCGTTACCAGCTTGGGGTAACGCCGAGGCGTTGATTAGATGAAGATTGTACATATTCCATTTGTGAATAGTATATTGCATCTTAATTTTCTTTTGTTTTCTGTTTGTGCTCTGGTCTTCGGCAATTTTTTGTTTGTATAAACCTTTTATCTTGAAGTGGTGTTCACAGTCCTTTTCTCTTATGAATCCTAAGACGCTTGTTCATATAATTTATTCAGGCTGTCGTTTTCAACAGCTCTTATGCGCTCACTTAACCATCTTGACTTCCCTCCACTTGAACGTTCTCCACAAATACCTTTGTAACTCATGTTACAACTTCTTGTATCCATCTTTCACAGAACTGAATTATTACAAAATCTGATTTGCAGTGTTGAAATGTGATGGCCTTGTTAATGTGACTTCCACTTTAAGATTTGGTCATTTCATCACATCTGTTTACTTGCTCTACCATTCGGTAATTTTGCGTGCTTACAATTAAAAGATTTTGTCCTTTTCCATCCCTGTGTTCACGGTGGCAATGTCAATGCACGGAAATTTGTCTCAGTTTTCATCATTGCGTTTACTTGGTTTTTGACTGCTAGATCCAACCACTTGACCCAATCATCGTCCAAGACTACGTAGTTTGTAGCTTTGTCTCTGAGCTGAAGCGGATGAGGGTGGAGCTTTGAAACTGCCGATGTTCGTGAGTCACCTAAGGTCATGCTTGAGGCGTTTATCACTTTTGGCCCATCACTATGGCATTTGGTTATAATACTGAATTTCGGTATGCGATTGTTATTTTGACCCTCAAAGTGGTTCCATTGTGTTCGGGTGGGCTTATAGATCGAGGGTTTTTCACACAAACTGTTATTTGGTCTCCGTTTGTACGGACAGCATCCGGTTCGAGTGTGCATCTAGGAATCGTCCACTAAGTGTATCGCGGTGCTGTCATATTGACGTGTTTCTTTTTGTCATTTTGTCCTCCGCTTTAAACTTCTGGTGCCTGTCGGTTTTCGTGATTGTCGGGCGTTTGTCCTTTTCTTCCAGGTCGATATTTTGCTTTGCAACTTCGAAGGCTTAGCGCTTATAAGGGATGTTTTTTGCACGGCAGCTTTTACTGCTGTGCCGAAATTCCACGAATTTTCACTTCTACATGTTTTTAGCTTGGTCTTTCATGTCAATTATAATAGTCAAATGATTTCATGAATGTAGAAATTGACATGCATTTGTCATTTGACAAATTTTCATCGTATACCAAAGGTCAGTGGTTGTTTCCTTGGTCCACTAACATGGGACGTCCGCTTCCTATTGACGGCTAATTGTTGTTCACTTTGATTCATCTTAATCTGGCGTAGTGGTTTGGCCATCAATGTTCCTTGTCCTTCCGTTTCACCTTGCAGTTTTCCCATTGACCAAAAATACACTATTTGAAGAAATTCATCAAGAAGCCTATTCATAACGCATATTTTTAATGGGAGAGCCTGGAAAGTCTAGGATCTAGCATCTCAGAAATGCCGTTATGGCCATCGTGCACTCATGCATTCCTGCAGCCTCGGGAATTATGTATGTGCATTTTAAATGAGGCGACTGACCTATCACCATGTCAAGATGGTTTTTTTTTTCAAGTGTGCCCGTCGCGCAAAACTAGCGTCGCTGTCACTAATTGCGCTACCCGAATCGATGCGAGTGATAATCCATCAAGCCCTTGGAGCGACACTATTTTGTTGTGATGATGGCATGTTCAAGAGCCGTATTCCCATTCCACCGCTTATTTTTTTTCTTGTTTGTGTCAAAACAGTGGTTTTGTGGATCCTCTGAAACATGTGACACCCACAAAAAACGTGTGCGTATTCTCACGCGATTTGCTTATGGCTACAACTCATTAATCATTTCACTCATCCTCAAGGCTTATGTCCAACCCTTTAGCCCCCCTTCCACACTTGGCGTAGCTAATTCAGACGCTTTCCAAAAGGATTTTTCTGAATTCTGGGCACAAATTGGTTTGATGGCTATGTAATCAACTGATTTAAGATTTGGGACTCGTGAGTTATACGAACCGACACCTGTGACTGATGCTGAATCAACGTGTGAAATGGTTCTCTTGTTAGCAGTAGACCTTTCAGGATCCAACTGCTCCACAATTGAAATCCGTCGCAAAAAGGAACATGTTGGTTCTGTAAGCTCTCTACTGTCGGGAACATTCCTCTTTCTGTTTTGGAGATGATCGTACAAGGTACGACGGGTAGGGAATGGGAGATAATACCTTGATGACACTAGTCTGAACTAGATGTCTTCGCTGCCGATTGCGATGCACTGCACTCCAGACGTCAGGGCTATATAGGTCTACCTTGCGGGCTCAGTTTTACACCTTGTATTCTATCATGAGAGTCATCAGTTTTTGTCAGCATCACAATACGTGGTGGTCTTGGTTTTTCAATAGCTCAGTGCTAGAGCCGCGCATCACACTGATCAAACGACGAGAACTGCTACTTCCTATGTGATTGGTTGCGGGTCTTGCAAAAAAAGCTTAGGCTTCTTCCCTTTTTGCAGCCTCAGGTACAGCCAGAATCGTTCGACATAGTTGGGAGTGTGGTTAATTTGACGTGGTGAATTCACATTTCAAAGCCAATATGAATAGATGATGGCAAGTGGTGTGAGATTGTCACATGACATACCTTTGGTAGGTTATCGTGGGAAACTCTGAATTGACTTGTGGATAATTTTGTTGGAAACCAGGAGAAACGTTGAGCTATTTCTCAGGATTCGCTTCTATGTCGTGCAAACAACTTCTGCGTGCTGGGCTGACCAATTATTGCACTGACTGACGCATTATATAAAGTTACTGTCAGGATGGGTTGTCACTCCCACTTTTTCCTTTCCTCCCGGACTCAGATCTTTTTGTTAGGCGAAGACACTAATTGGGCGAAGAATTCGGCTTGCTAACCATCTTCAAGTCATCAGACACTTATCTTATGCGTTAGTGACTGCTATTACAAGATGGAGGTGCTGACAATAAGAAGACATTTGGGGTATTTTTTTTTTGAGTCTTTTGTCCCAAGCTCGGGTGGGCTACGAGTAGTGTACTTCCCTCATCCTCCAGGCGAGACTGGGCGTCCTTAACATCCTGTGTGGTCATTCGGGTTCTCTGGAAATGGATGTTAGTTATGGGGGCATTCCTGTAAGAGACTAATTTGTGCGTGTCTACACGTGTCCGCTTTCCGGTGGGAAGGAGACGAGACCTGTGGACGAAGTTAAAGATCTCAGAGCTCCTTGCTTTTGTTTCACTTCAGTTGAGTCAGTCCACCAAACCACATTTCGGCGCTACTGAACAACAATGCGTTATTAACACCCACATCTGATGTGAATAGGTGAAAGGAGACTCAATTACCCACATATGCATACCTTTAAGCTTCTTTGGGAGTAAAATTAGCATTAATTGAGTTTGGGAACTCATCGGATGTGATTGCTGAGTTTCATGGTTGGGCGGAGGAACATTATCAAGTTGTAGCACCTTTCGTTTGTGAGATTCTGGCAGGACTAATGCTTTTTAACACATCATTTATTGCGTTCAAGTAATTTTCAAGGTTCTGTTGGGATTTGCTAAGTTTACTTAGCTGTATTTTTCACCACTCAAATTTCCTCCATTTGTTGGGGACTTTAGAGGTTTTCCTACAGTGTTACCTAATGAAATGCAAGTGGCATTGGTACGATAAAGTTTACCAATGGTGGTAGTAATTCACCAATGTCCCGGTCGACATCACTGCGTTTCAACCGAGAAATCAGTGCTAGCAAATAGTAGGGAAGACCATGGAAAGGCAGTCGAGTGTAATTCGTGCAGTTCGAGGGATAACATCTAATCCGGTATAAACAGGCTTGGAAGGGGAACCGGTTTATTTATGTTTAAATATTGGTAGAGGTCTCATGCTTTTGGAGGAAGACTGGTGATTCAAACGCATCCTCCTTAAAACGGTAAAGCTTTTATGTATTCAATTTCTGTTTTGCCTGTAAAACGATGACCATCCTCTTATTGGTGCAAGGAGGTACATCGCTCTCCCGCTGCGCGGAGTGGTCCCAACTCCGTTTATGCCTCGTTGACATGACAATGCCTATGGGATGGATCAGATAGGATCCGCTTCTTGTGGATTTCTTAGGTGTCAATCCTCATGCTTAAGAGGGGGGAACAGGGTGGAGATGGACTTGGGTCAGCACACTGGCCGTAGCAATGTCAAATATCAACTAAGTGATAGGTTAAGCGTATTCTGCTAATGAGGCTATTTTTGCAGTCTTTGCATTCTTGTCATGAAATAGTGTTTTAAAACTTGCAAGTAACGTCGTTGCACATGTGACTCTACCACAAGCTCAGCTTCTTATTTCTTGTGTGGGCTGCGTACCTGTTAATTGGATTTTGTTATATTTCTTGGAACGCGTTAACAACAATTTCAAACCCTGAATGACATGTTCCATATCGTTAATGCGACTGAGACCTATGTAGTCGGCAGGTTTTACAACAAAGGTACGATTTTACTTTATTTGACCTACTACTATTTTACTATTTTTACACAGTTCGAAGCTTCTTAAGGGTCCCCAATTGCTTTTGTTATAACCATGGTAAGTAAATGCCTTTAGCCAACAATTCTAGTGGATTAAAAATGGGTACAACTCACTCTACCACTTTAACATAAGAGGAACCTGGGTGGCTGGACATAGGACGAATTTTGCTGATGCTGACGTCACAAGGACGTTGACTCACCGATGCGCGTGGTCCGTCACGCCTCTCATTGTCTCCCACCGCTGTTGGACCCTCGTCTAGCTCAATCACCAACGCAGCCTCTACGTATGACGTTTAGGCATAAAATAAGGCGCTCTTGCACTGCTACTAGCTGTAAATGTTCTCATTCAATTCATGGCTTCTTGGTTTGCTATTAGGAGTGCTAGTGTCACTCAGTCAGCAAATAATGCGGCATGACATTTGGGTTCTTTGCTTGAACACATCAGTTGTAATCTACTACAGTTATTTGTTCCTGCTATTTCAGTGCCTCCTATTAATTGCCATTGAACGGGATCTGTCATTGATCTCTGAATTCATTTGCTTCTGTTCAACTCGTTTTACTTCGTCCTCCAAAATAAGCAAGAGGTGTCCATCTACTCCAATGCTACTGTCTCCTGTAATTCGCATTCATAAACCATTTCTTAGCATCCGCCGCCCGAAATGGTTCTCAGCATTGGCTTCCTAGTGCAGGCTGCCATTTATCCTTTGACTTGTAGATGCCAACTTCTTCTGCCTTACACACCATCACAATCCTCCCGTATCCACACGTTGGTCGATTTTAACTTGAGGACTCAGTTCAGAAGCATGACATCAGTACGATCCTTAGGATGGGATTTGCGCATTCACGAAAGCCGTATTAACAACTTCAAACAAGAGCTTTGAAGAAGGCTCCTCATTGAGTAACCTAGCAGGGAATAGAGCAGAACTGGTAAACCAAGTAATTGCGATCATCACACTCCTGCTCCATTTTGTCCTCCTTAGGACTTCTCCACTCTGCTACAAATAAGCAGATGTTCCTCTTTTGGCTCATGCTGAGTAGACATCATAGGTCACACGGGTCTAATCCCTGTGGAACCATATTTTCCACTTTCTTTGAGTATTTTTATTGTGTTATGAATTTCTACATTTGCCATACTCTTTCCTTGTTCACAAGCATCACTACACAGTGGCATTCACGATAGGCAAGCCAACTCCTGGCAGAAATCCGCCCACTCACGCTACCTTCTACTACACCTGCATGGAGCTATTGGTCTCGTGCTCTTAACCACACTTGAAAGGCAATGTGGTCTGTCTCCACTTAAAGCCCATTTTTACTCGAGTATGACAGCACCACCAAGGCTATTGTGGAAGTTCATAACCATTCTTTTCTGAAAATTTCTGGTTGTCTTGGAAGTAAGTTAGTAACAACACATATAACCATATAATACAACGATTATGTTGTCCTCGTTTGGTCATTTTTAGTTAAAGTCATGAAGTAGCCAAATCCCGTCGAACGTTAATAATGGCTCGTGCTCAAGGCACCATTCATCTTCGATCATTAAACATTTCAACTAATCAGCAAATAACAAACCAACTATGCGCGTACTACCCTGCATTGAGTTTTAACTACAACACAATGGCACAGCAAGCACCCACACAGAGGCAGCCCACGAAACCCTATGTGCTTACAGCACCTCGAACCACGTGAAGCGATTTAGCACGGCCTCAATGGTGATCTGCAGTGTGCAAAACCTAAAACCAGTGTGGGGTTCACCTCGTCTGGTGCGTTCCACATCAGGACACTTAAAAGCAGCCTAAGGAGCACTTCACGCTCGTTTATATCCTTCAAGGTTGACCGTGGTCAGATGATGAGTGAGGCGTGGATGCCAATCCGCTCTGGCAAGGCTAAGTGCATCCCCAACCAGTACGCACATTATCGAGATTGCACAAAAGGAAACCATTCGCACAATTGCATTGCAGTCAGCTCGGGGCAACGCTCCATCGTGTACGCATGAGTCACTGCTGCATCCTACAGACATCGTTGAGCAATGCATGCACATACGCTCGCACGACATCTAGGAACGTATGATCTCCCGACTCATCGCAGCACACGAAAATTTTTCAAGAGCAATTTACACCTCATCCACAAACCCATAATCGATACTGAACTCGGACAGGCGGGGATAGACACACTTTCAACCGTGCTTATCGGTGTCGTCCTTTGATAAAATTGCATTTTGGGCCTTACAGAGAACCGACAAGAGAATTCGAGCATAATTCGTATGAGACGATGAACTTGGCGGCCGTATACGTCCCACTGTTCTGTCCTAGGTATGGTGTGACTTTGGAGCTGTCAAAATGTACTTTTACTAATGGCATTTTAACCATTCAGCGAAATTATAAGCAAGTTGCATACCAAACTCTCCACCCAAGTCCCAAGCAGACCAAACACACAAATTGCACACACGCCCTTGACATTATCAAATCACACTAATTATCAACACAAAGAGCTACCGCGACAACTATCAAGACGTATCCAAGACAAGCCAGGGCTGGTGCACCATGCCTGACAATTCTGGAAGAAATAATGTCGCCGACAGTGAAGGAGGTTAACAGACTGGACCAATCGCGTTTAAATGAAGTCAGACTTGCTCGGCGCTTAAAATTTCTTTGGCGCAAACCCAGTGCACCTTAAACTCCTATCAGGTGTTTTTTCGGAGTTCGAAGTACCTTATGCTGATTGAGTGATCGAGAGCGAGCTCTCAACACTATCGATCGCGCCATCACTTGTGGAGGGCGTAGCAATAACCGCGCAGTATTTAAAAAAGAACTTCAAGAACAGCAATACGAGTCGAAGCTCGGTGGTAAACAGTCCAGTACTATTAATTATTACAAGAGAATTAGCTCTACCAACTGCATAACAGATGCCCATTTAGAGGAGTTTAAACTGACAACTAGCAGGTCGTCGGTTAACCTGGGAAGCCCTATGAATGTGGCATAAAAAAAAGATAGAGTGGATGGTTGCCCGAATTACGAGCATTTCAGAAAACGATTTGCCCCATACTCATTCCAAAACGGATAAGGTGGGAGCAAACAGGCGGGAACTTTATCCCAAAGCAAGCCATTGAGAACTTGGTCACAAGTTGGACAAACTCATTCCGAACAGGTAGACAAGAAATCATTAGCCAAATGAAAAGAAGAAAGTCCACGAGTTCGATTCCAAGAGCCGTTTGGGTAAATAAAAAGATGGAGGAGCCCAAGAAAACATTAGAAATTCAAGCACGATAGTAGGTATTGAACTCAACCTTAGGGGAACACACCAGAGAAGTCATTACATGCCCGTCCCTGCTGCACGACGGCGAATGAAGCATTTCACACTTGCAGAAACACCATTAATCACCCGTTGAATTTACCCCAAGGAAACCCACCCGATGGTTTATGCACAAAGACCAACGGACACTTTCACACGAACCTTGCCATCAGAACTACCACAGCGATACGAGATTAAATTTTCTAGCAAATGTCTCTATTGAAAACCACGGCAGTACCTGATAGAAATAATTATTGAAAATAGAGATGGCTCGACTCCCCCAAGCACCATGTTTCGAGGATAAAACAATGGGGAGACCACACCCAAAGCAAGCATATGAAAGCGCATTGACAACCGCGGTTAACGATCTAGAGTACCCAACTGCCCGCATAAGTGAATGAAAAGACGACAGACCGAAATTGCGGTAGGCAGAAGAAAGCCAATACGGTGGCTGAAAGGGAAAACCGACTCCATTCGCGCTAATTATAAGAGCAGTGACAACAGTGAACTCGGCGAGGACAAAAGGAAGCAGATCGGTCGCCAATTACACCAGTCCCCGTAAAGCAAGTCAAGTACATTAATATGGACAACCGTTAATCACGATTCAAAAGAATAGTTACAATGTACATTTAAATAGAGTAAACGAAGGACCCCGTATGATTTTTACTAAATTCAAATATGGAAATTGATAATGACCTACTCCATCTAGGCATTTCAGGAAATAACAATGACCCAGTTGTACAATGGAACACCTCACATAACTAATCTTCTACCAGTAGTTGCATTAAGAAAATTAGAAGACAAACTGCTGCCTACGATCAACAAAACAATGCATGGACGCATCAGTCGGTTTGACAGAAAACAGGGCAAAATGGCCAAGTTTTCCCACTTGCAAACCTGTGTGAGCAGGACCGGAAAAATAAACTTACAAACATTCCTATGGAGTAGGCTTCTAGCCTAGAAAATCAATGGAAAAATCACAAAAACTTAAGTTGGAGAGATAGAAGGCGACTTCCAGACAAACTAGCACCACGACAATCGCCATACACGGGTAAATAAGGAAACAAAGTGAACGACGGCGGGCGCCACGACAACGAGAACTATATATGGGACCAAAAACATGGCAACAACCAATGGCAAACTGACCTTGAATCCAACTGACAACACACTAGGTACTGGAATATAAAATTGAAGGCATTAGTTCAATAACCATTTTATAATCATTTTGCTAGTATATTTACGTTTCGAATTTCAACTAGGGAAAAGCTATGCATTGATAACTACTGCATAAATAGTAGTTAAAGAATAATTTAGTTATGAAATGTAGCGATTTGAATAGCCAATAAATTATTGGGGTTTTCTAGCCGCTGATTGGGTCTCGCTCACTATATACGTCGTCTGTGGGGACCAACGGCGTGTGCTGCTTTGTTTTGTTTTTGTTCTGTCTAGCGATGCTCGCTACCGCCACGAGGAATCAATTCCCAACCAGCGCTTCGATGTGTATTTTTCCACCAGCAACCGTCTGTGGTTTTCAAGGCCTCCAAGAGTGGAGTTTGGGCAATCCGAATTGCTATTCTTGTGAAGACCAGTCCATGCCATGCGTCCTAAGCTCTCTATGCAATTCCAATTTCACGCCACTCTGTCCTCAGACGGCTACTCTTTCGGTATTTACATGTTTCTGCTTATTTCCACAGGTTTTTCCTAATTCTGCATCGGCGCGTTTATTGCCGCTGGAGCACCAGTTCTACTCAAACATATCGCCTCTCTTTGGTGTCGACTCGGTAGCTTTCTTTGGCATGTACTTACCAAGATCTTTAGCTATCTGAGGATAAAGTAGATGCATCAATGAGGGACGAGTCCTTAACGCGCCTTTTATCGCTTCATCGCGCCTATTACGATTTGTCTCCTGCTGTCTTCTGTAAGGCTGTCTGTCTTGTTGATACCTTTATCACCCGTGTGAGAGTCAAGCCGAAGTACATGATGTGTGTCGCAACGGCCTGCTACTATATTGCATCGAAATTCGAAACCGGCAAGGTATGTCTTATGTGGCACATTCGGTCGGCAGACGATCGGGCATTAATGAGGTTGCTTTTGCCCCTTTAGCAGCCTCGCCCAACTGTTGACAGCCTTGTGCGGCTCGCTCGTTGTGGCGGGTCCGTCGCTGATTTGGTCAGAATGGTGGACATCGTTTTGACAAAGCTTGGCGCATCGACGGTTACGGCCGTTGGTGCGACATCTGCTACCACCCTCGACTTCCTTTCTGCGTTTCTGAGTGATGTAGGTCTGGGCTGCGGCGAACTTCCGACATATCTCGTCCGGCAGGTCGAGAATGCACTATGTGCAACGAATTTGGCTCTGTTTCGTCCTTCCTGTCTAGCTTTAGCTCTGTTGTTATCACACAACCAAAACCTCCCACCGGTTTGTGCAAATGACCCTGGGTTTCCAGCTTCCAAGTCCCTTCAGTGTATCGACCTGCGCGACTTGTTCACAATAGCAAACCTTGGAAAGGTGGTTAAGGCTTCTTCGAGGTCCGTACTCTCTTGATTTCAGTGGCTAACAAAGTTGTCTTCCCACAATAGGTTAATTGGGCTGACGTGGAGAACTGTTCTCGAACTCTTATCGAAAATGGGACTCTTGAAAGCTACTCGCCATCAAGATCTCCGGTTTCCAGTGCGGAGGTGGTATGGAACTTGTCTAGGCGCACTCGTCTGAATCTCTCTGGGTCTGCACCACCGTCGCTAAAGACAATCTCTGAGTGGACGGAGGAAGAAGACTAGACGTAGTGAGTGGGAATGTTACATTTCGTCTTAGGCGCTGTTTGTTGAACTGATGAGGACCAGCCTAGTTTTTTCAGTCTTCAGGCGACCAAGTCTGGCGATACCTGGTCTCTGTTGTCCAAAACGGTCAATCTAATCCCATTTAAATTTCCAAAATTTATCACTTCTGTTCTCTGATTTGTGAGGCTTTTCCCGGACAAATGTGAAAATCAAGGCAGCTTCACGCTCACAAGGTATTTAACATCTGGCCACTACGGCTATTTGATACATAGCTGCCCTTGGCTAAAAACGTGATTGTACAGTCACTTTTGTAGTACTACCTCCGGTTATTTTGCTATTCCCATGTGTAATCTCAAAGGCGCCATCCCAACAACGTTCCATCTTGTTTTCATCTCGTTTTCCCTCCTGACATGCGACTTTCTCCCTCCGATCACATTTATTTTATGAAAATGTACAAAAATAATAGACTAGTAAAGCACTATCTTTGCTTGTCGTTGGCACGGAGGCGGCGTTAACACCCGTCTTCTCCCTTGCTACTTTCTGCTGTTCAAATCACTTTGTGTTGTCGTGCGGGGAGTTGGGCGCTTGCATGCCGTCAATTTGCATTTACATTAGTCCTTTATTTAATGTGAGCTATTGCTTATGAATTCGGATATTGCCGACTCAAAATATTGTCTTTCACATAGGTGCAATAGAGTATTGGATCCTCTCTTATCTTTTTCTTTCTTTGGGCTACTGAGCTGGCGTTCCGTTACTTGTTAACCGTGTCCAGGCGCTGAATCTTCAGGCTTGGTGACGGGTCTTTTGAGCTCGTACATTACGCTTGGCTGTGTTTCTGACAAGGGCTGCACTTTTGGGGCACTCAAAGTGTTAGACACATTGCAAAAACAAGGTTGTTGAGTTTCCGGTAGCGTGGTTTTTGATTTTCCCTATCTCAGAGGCCGGAAGTCGGCGGTTGCAGCTCCGATCCCAGCAGTTGCGGTGATGTGTAATGTGTAGGCTGGGTCACCTGAATTTAGCCATTTAGGCGTCTTGTGGTGTGCAGATGAGAGTTGGGACGTAGACTTACAAACTGTAGTGTAGGGACTGATGCAACTGGTCGGTGTGCATCCTCCCCACTACAGGCATGCTGCTTTCTATTTGGATAGCCGCCGTGCTGCAGGTGGTCACGGACTTACAAAGAGGAAATAGGGATTTTGGTGAGGCGTTTGAAGGCAATCATTTTTAAACTCCTAATGCAAAATTGGTATTTTAAGTCCCCGGTCTTTCTTGGGCCAGATCTGGTAGTGATGCGAAACCTCTCTTCATCTGAAGTTCCGAGGCGTTTGCATTACATCGTTTTGTTGGAGTTGCACAAATGGCGGTGCGTTCTACTTAGTAAGAAATCATGCAAGGAAAACAACGATCACTCAGACATTGGTATAAATTTACCTTAAACCAATAACTAGCGTGTTTGAATCAGGGGAACAAGAAGTGCTAGTTTTACGTGCAGTGCCATTATGTTGACTTGTGGTAGTCTGGGTAGGCTACGAAGACGAAGCCGGATTCCCTTGAACGATCAATTGGTTGATTAACAGGCTTTGTGACTACCTAGGTTTTTTTTCATTTAAGCTAGCCACGGTGAGTGGTGAGTAATGGAAGTTGAAGTCATTCCCTTTGGAAGTAGCGACACGTAGGCGCAAGATAGAGGGACGCGAGTGGGTGAACGCGAAGATCAATCTTTTGCAGACTAGGCTGTGCACAACCTCGATGACGTCATCACAGGAGTCCAATAACGCAATTCTTTGCAGACCCAAACATGGTGCAGTGATCAATACAGCTTGCGCCACCTGCTGAAAATGTCCACCAAAACATTAAGTCTGACTCTTTGTATTTATTGTGTGCCAAGTACCTCTAGATAGCGAGTACGATTTAGACAGTAGGATTCAAAATAAACACGATGTCGGTAAGTGTCTCGGCTCCGAACTCACCAAAGTGCTACCATTACAAAAGATACCCTTCGCCTAATTTGAATTTATTTCTCCTAATTTAGGAACTTATCTCAACTACCGTTGGGCGATAAATAAAACTGCATATCATAGGAAAAGTTGGAAAAAAATACAGAGTCGAACTTTTCGTATATTTAATGACATTTAAAACCCTATTGGGCGTACTTGAGGCAGTTACGACTGCGTCTCAGACGAACTCCGGCATCCAATCCCAAGCTTGAGGCAGACATTCGAATGGAAATCAAAGCGAGTCTTTGGGAAAGGGCCCTCATTAATCTGGATTATATTAGCTATGCTTTCAAGATTACCTCGAAATAATGAAGTGTTAAGAGGAGGCTGCAGAACGCCGAAGGCTGTGCGGGGGATTGGCATGAAGGCCTGAGAACGTGTTTGAAGTAGGTGGTATAATTTTATCTTCATTAGTTGCCTTGTTTACGAGGGCTAAAGTGAAAGATTGAAGGAGATACCATAAACGAGTTCCAGGTAAACTTTGCAATTTGCGTTTAATTACTTCCTAAAGCAAAATAACCCTCTTTAGCGTAATCTCAGCGAGTAATCCATACAATTCGTCTTGTGGTTGTAGCAATAAGGGATTCCACTTTTAAATTGATGCATATTTACAGTGAATACCACTTGTGGGAACACGTGGCACATCCAAGTGATGTGTAGATTCCTTTTCCACAAAAGTTTTGCAATAAAGGGAACCATGAGTTGGTTCCTGTTGAAGGGAGTGCATTTAGGACCAGGAAGCAGACATCCTGGATGTACTAGGTGGGGCAGTAAGCGTGCCGAGGAAGGTTTACTTTCTATAAGCCACATTGAAGGCCATAGGTAGTCTCAAGCCAGGACAAATGCCATAAGACGTTAGACAAAACAATGCTGCCGATTTGAAAGGTCACTCTACTGTAGCCAGGTACTGTGAGCCAGGTACAAGAGGTGATGCTGCTTTATTTCTACTCAAATAAGGTAATGTGAGTCGCATAAACGCACTTTACTAAAGAATAATGCGCAACTTGTCGCATTTTTCTTATATCCACAAGAGTTTGATTTATGAAATGGAAAGTCTAAAAAGGGCAGTTTGAGTACTTATGTGAAACCATTTCCATCAATGAATGTGGTGAGCATTAACTAAACTTCCGTGGCTCAAGTTGCCCTTGAGAAGTTTTAAAAGTACACACATTTTGAAGTAGGTTTGTAATCAAAGCGGAGAAGTGTCGGTAAGCTGCATGTGACATCAGCGTCAAAGCTGAATTGAGGGTCACTCCAGAATCGCGACTTATACACATAAAATGGCAAAATTCAGCTGTCTGAAATTCGACGAATAGAAGAGAGTTGCCTCTGATTCACTTAAAAAAGAAACAATTTTGAAGTTCCTACTGCAAGCTTGCGCTATTTTACGAAAGGAAACTACTTGCCAAATGCCAACGTTCGAAATCAAAAATCCCATGGAAACGGCGTATGAGGCGCAGAAAGCCTGAGGAGTAAATCGCCATGCGCTTACCTGACATCATTAAAAGTAATTAACAGGGCGGATAAGTTGCCAAAACCGCATCCAAGTGAACTACTAGCAAGCGCATGAAGGGCGCTTTAGGGTAGCTGGAGGCAACGTTACCTAAACGGTCACGGCCAAGTGACTCCTGCAACGCCATGGTGCCTGAATTTCTTAGGCTGGAGTTTACACGTAAACAACTTCCATATTTGTCTCCGGTGCCTCCAAAGTGGCGATGCTCAAGATACAACTGCGCGATAGGGTCAAGGGACTGTGGTGGTCTACACCTATTCAGTTGGATATCCGGGGCAATGGCTGAAAATGGTGTTTGGGTGTGCCATCGAAAACAACTGGATGACTATATCTTAGCTACGCTGCGTTACCATTGCTCACATGAATGGATGCATCGACTTTCGATGTCAAAACAACCAGGGATGGTGGAGATGAGGTTCCACACTCAACATGTGTTTGGAGACTCTCTCTATTCATTCAAGGCTAACATTTGAAAGGAAAGCGGTCAAAACGCCAGAACGTACAAAAGAAGGTAAGTTAATGTCGCTTGATGGATTCACAAGGATAGGACCCAGCCACACACGCTGCTCCACAGTGAGCAAAGGAAAGAAGTGAATCCAAGTGTGGTGCAAGGTAGACAGTATGATATTAGTATTCAAGCGCTTGACTATTACGTTACCATTGGAAATAAATGGGACGCGGGAGTGCGCAATTAAAAGTAGTAAATCATTCTTAATGTCCTTGCCTTTTGGTAAATTGTATTCCGGCTAGCTACAATCTGCCCGGGCTTGTCATTTTGCCACTCGTGATGCGCCATGTGACTGAAGGCACATTCTATGCCTCGTGCTTTCCGCAAAACATTGGCTGCTTCAGAGGATAATATGCAAGAAATTGCCTACAGTAGTTTATTTCGCTAAAATAAATAAATAAATGCTTACCTTTTCCTCAAACGTGTTGTAGAGAAATATTGTAAATAATTACAATTCATCCTTAAGCCCATTGCACCACCAAGCACTCCATTTCATTGGCTGGAGTTTTGCTTGCCCAGCATTATAATAAATTGTTTTCCTCATTTTAGCATGTCAGCAGCTACCTTTCAGACCTCATATTGGTTTAAAAGTTACTAAATCCCTTATTGTCTATGCATGAATAAGTAAACAACAGGATGACCGAAAAAATTTCAGTGTATGTATCATTTGCAATTCTAAAAGCAGCATAGTATTCCTTCCTTTGGTACTTGTTTGTAGTCCCGACTGTTGGCGATCGCATAACCCCACAGATACGTCGTCTTTAAAATCGCTATGAGCGTTGGTCTCTCATGACGAACAAGGTAATGGCGCAGTTAGCTGCTCAAATGAGCATAAACATTCCTATACGATTTTGCACAATGTAAACAGAAATGTTTTTAAAACTATCACCCACCTAATTCGTTCCTCCAACACACAAAGGTAGATTTGTTAGTAGATTAATAGTTTTAGAAATCTTCATGGGAGTCTCACACATTTTTACTAAATTAGAAAGGTTACTCACGTGGATTACCACTAATTAATTTGGCAAGAATTTCCTTACGCCAGAAATCGTCGAATCTTAGCGAAGGAGGAATCAGTGCTACCCTGTAGTTAAGGCACTTCATAATTGGTAACGCTGAGTGTGGGCTAAGGTGGTTAGGGTTGAGTGGTTCGACCTAGATCCGAGGTCGTGCCCCACCCTTACGTCAACTAGTATGGCGCACTTGCATGTCATTATGCCTGTTTCACTAAACACCAAACGGAGGATACTTAATGTGTCTGAGAAAGTGTTAAATTTAAAATGGCTAAGGCCACAAGATCCTTTATCATGGCCCAAAATCCGTGTAGTGTATGAACTGGGTTATCGTCGTCAAATTAGTCCTGTCAACATTTGAAATCTCTGAATGTGACACCAATCTGCCCCACAGACTTCAATGCCTACAGCTCTTTTCCATACCCGTTATAAATAGTATGCCAACAGTTATAGGTTGCATTAACAATTGTTAGGTGACAATTGGTAGGAACCATATGAACTGGTTTTCCAAAGACATCTGGTTGCGTCTACAACCACTTCTAAAGTGGGAGCACATAACTACAGTGACACACGAGGTGGATGGACTGAGAGTGTAACGCCAGTGCAGTCGCACTTGGTGAGTGCAGAAGGTAATGACGAAGGCCGAATCGACGATTTGGTGATTTCAAGAGGGGGTGGTTGTGGCAACTGAGTTGTTTTGCTACTCGGTAATTACGAGTGCAGACTGAGTGCATCTCTCGAATTGATGAGCCAATCAGAAAGGCGTGCGAGCACAATTCGCCGTGGGGCTTAGGCACTAGCCATCATTTGGACTGTCTAGAAAGTCGTACTTCTGGGGTTTGCAGACAGCTGTTGTAGTAATTTCATGAACAGTTATGCGAGTAGCTATCCGCTTAGAAAGCTAGTACCTTTTTAGCAACTGCTTCTTCTAACAAGTTGCATGCAAGGCAGTAATCATAAGCTGAGGTACTGGCAGTAGCATTAGGTCATAATGGCATACAGTTAACATTTCAATTAAAGGAGTTGACTTATTTCGTCAGCTCAGAGTGCACACAGACCACAATATGCTAGTGATCATAATTCAGGCACCTCAACAGGCAATACAACCATCACCCAATGTTTTTTTTAATTGTACGGCAATGGTGGTACATTTAGATGGTGTTAAAGATAGACAGAAATCTTTTAACGGAGAAGATATCGCCTGGCTTAAAGTACACTCAAAGTGAAAAGAGAAGAACAAAATGAAGTTTCTGTCTATAAAAGGCTCCTACAGAGCGTAAATCCTAGGCGATGTAGAGGGCTGTGCTGTGCCAGGATAAGGTGTGATCAAAATAAACCCAAAGATGCTCCATTGTATTCAACAACGCGGCAGGACGGACTCACGAGTGCAACAGAAAGAGGAGCTGTTTAGTAGCGAGACACTAGTTGTGAAATCGCGAAGACGGATGGAGGACTATGGAGACGCTAAATGGAATTTTATGTGTCAAGACAGTCTCATGTCGATGCCTTTGTTGAAGAGTCGGTAAAGTTGTTCAAACCCCAACATCTAGCGTAATTCAAAGACGATAATCTCCCAATGAAGAGGAAGTTTCAACACTACTACAAAAGCACTAAAAATCGGTTAATACTAGCTGTTGAATTGTGGAAGCAATTTTTGATGAGGTGGATGAGAAGAATAGCAGCTAAAACGCCCCTAAGATCTTTATCAGGAGAGGAGTAGAAGTGGAGGCTGATATCTCATGTTTAGACTTCAATGTTAGGCAATCAGCAACTGACATAACTGTTACAAAGGCTGGATGAATTCTCAAAGCTAATAACATGCCGAAAGGCCACTTGCAAATAACGACACTTCAATTGTTAACACAAGAAAGTCATAACCTAATCAAAAGATTGAAGTCGAATGACAGGAATGCATTTGTGAGAGGCGAATTTTTATCTGCGGAGTTCGTCAATTTTAAAGAACAAAAGTTAGTAAGAGTTTGGTTCTGAGTATCCACAAATAAGAATTTGGTAGGTCAACTCCCGATTATCAATTTGCACTCAATTTACATGCGCAACACCACCTAAATCTCTTTAAATTTGCAACTACACACATTTTTTGTTGTCTGTCGTGGGACAGATAGCAACATTCAACGAGGGTCAGCAAATTGCAATTCAAAGGGTCAGTACAGGTCTTGAGGTCGCCGAGCCCTCCAGCCATGCTTGGTTATTGTGAATCGCAATGTCTCTTCCACCCATTTTATTGCTGTTCGAAAGCACTTATGCAGTTGAAATTTTGCCTAGCTATTCGGGAGTTGTAAAGTTCCATTTTAAAACTATGCAGCCTTCAACCAGATGGGGACGAGTACTTTTACATTCACGTATCAGTGCAATGGCCATTATTGCCTTAATAGCTATCTGCACTGGAGGCTTAAAATCTGTAAACAAAGCACGGAGATGAGGCCGCTTTAATGCTGAGCGAATACCGCGCCTAGGGTGGATTCACTTTAAACTCATTCCTCTACCCCACCATATTAGGGTGTCATTTGGACACAAATCTTCATCACCCAAAGGGCATCAATCCTTTTTGTTATCGCCTTTCTAAGACGATGTTAGCCAAAGACCTCAGCCATGACCACCGGAATGTGTCCAAAATGTGCAACGCTGCCATCAAGTGCTCTCTCATTTGAATAAAGCGTGTGTGTGACATGGATCTCCAAGGCGTTGTCAACCACGCACGCTATAATGAAAGCCACTTTCACCTTCAATGCATGCATTGTTCCTATGAGTAGCATTTCATCATGAAAAACCCCAGTTCCTTCTTAACACCGTGCTACAACTGAGAATTGTTTGCCCAAAATCACTCGTCCGCCTCCCTTATCAATGTTTACACTGACAGAAAAGTAAAGCCTCAAAAAAAGTTCCAGTTTTCCAGAATCATCATTTCCATGGTTGATTCCTACTTCACGCACTCTCACCTCTTCCTACTTGACTATAAGGCAAGACCATAACTACACTAAACTGATTCCTTCCTTCGCCACTGCCACTCGTCTTAGCGCACACGTGTCGGCAACCAAAACCATCTGACTACGTCTGTGTTATTCAATACCTTGTCTGAAAGATCAGTATGAACGGGCTGTTTCGCAACTAGCGCAGTGTGTGCCTTAGAAACATAAAGGCATCACAGAAGAGAAAAGTTAAAGGTCGCCTCCACATGACTTCTTAAATGTTAGTCTTAATGGCCAGAAGACATTTACTTGAACTGCTTTATCGGATTGCTCAATAGAATCTATGGCTTTGAAAGCGAGCAAAATAAAAGAAGAGTGGCGAGATTTCAGCTCATAAAATTAAATCTAAAAGGTAATTTTTGTAGTATTTTGACTGATACGGGAGGGTATGCGTGGTGTCCACAACCGTTAGTCAGTCAATTTACCTCTCTTCAGATTGCAGAAGGGAAATTAGCTCAGAGCACGCTGAATTTGCACACACACCATCAAGCACATTTGTATCCACAGTCTTGAGTCGAATACCTCGTTTCCTTCGAGCATGCTTACACAGCGTCGCGTGTGAACTTCTCATGAAGGTATAGATCACATCATATAGAAAATAAAAATACATCTTTTAGGAATGAGAATTATGGACGAGCATAGGGTAGCAGATGCCGTAAAGCAGAATTAACGCCAAGTGTGATAGAAAATCTCTTCGTCAGAATGAGTGTGATGCAACTTCCGATGGACTTGAATCTGCGCTCAAAGTGGTGATATATTTAATCCTAAGCTAATTCGCATAGTACAGATTAAAGTGGCTTCTGTTCTGGTGCAACCGATGCAGGCAGTTGTAACTGTTGATGGTGCTTGATGAAGTCCTCCCCACGTAGGGCAAAAATGCTGTTGATGATAAACAGAGCTCCCGTTAAATTTGAGAACACATTATTTTATTTCAGGAAGCATTAAATAACCTCTACGGAGAAAAATACGACCACTCATGCTTCGAAGTGGAGAACACGGTGGCATCAACCAACTGATACTCCAAGAAGTAGGTTTCATTGGCCTCATTTTTAGCCAATCTATTTAAGATCAAGGCCCTGGAAGAAGTTAATAACACAATTCTGAAGAATAAAAAGCATAAGCATGCTTGAGTATCCTGGTTTCTTCGCCAGCGCTGGAGTGGTAATTCAAGGGTTTCAGAAATTGCAAGGAAGACTAGGCGGTTGTGATGCAGAACACGTGCGACGTGCCGTCAGATCTCTTCCACCTCTAGAGGTGATAAGGTTACACACCAGAGAAGTGTATGTTTGTGTGCATTTGTCCAAGTCAGCAAAAAGAGAGGTGACGACCACCTCATCCAATAGAGGACCAGCTGTAGCATTGACTAGGGAATTCGCTCTCCGTTATTTAGGGCTTGGCTCACGTGACTTCCGAGGTGCACGTGACCAGTATCACCCAAGTCACGAAATCCAGCACCACTTTTCAACTCCTACCAACCTGCGCTAATGTCAATTTTACCCACTACATTGGTCATCAAGGCCTCAAGTTAACCGATTTTCACACCCTGTGGTTTATTTAAGCTAATCCCTGGTTCAGCTTCAGCTCAACAAAAGTTACAATAACATCCTCGCCTTTGAATTCACAAGGATTCCACTCCTTTTTTTGCGTTAAATTTACCAGGTCTGTTTATTATTTGATTGGATGTAAATAGTTAGCATGAACAGGAAGGAATACATCATGCATCCAAATAGGGTAAGGAAAGGGAAAAGAACAAGCCGCTATGACTTCCTAATCTTGTCGCCTAAACAGAAGTGCTAAAAAATGAAGTGGTACAGCATAATCTTGGCCTATGTCCTCCCGTCCGACTCTTTAGTAGAACGGTGGGACTAGAAGTGTGCCACAACTGAGAGGCGGGTGGGTGGGTAGATATGAGGCCACAATTCCAACATCGGAAATTCAGCCACTGCCCCACATGCCATCCGAGGGTAAAGAACAACAAACTAACAGTAAATGGTAGAAATAATCACTTACTTATACAAGTTACCATTAGTTTAGTTAATTCTCATCACCTCAGTTGTGAGAGAGATAATGTCAGGCTCTCCCACTCGGAGCGCATAACCCCAACCCTAATTTTGTACGATTAGCAGCTTTTTTACTTTCGTTTACTAGTTGTTTGCAATTGAGGTGATCGGCATTCTCGAGTCGCAAAAATATTTTCAACTGTTTATATATATTCTCTACATCCATTTAGAATGGACATCGCAGCAAAGCACCTTACCTCCGCTTTCTATTAGCATACCCACAGGCGTCTCTAGGAGACAGATTAAACAAAGAAATGTCCTTGGACAACGCCCAATTTTGTATGCCTCTAGCCACAGGAAGTGTCTCCTCCCAAATTAGTCAAAAAGGTGTGACTCACCCACCAGTGCTGCAATACTGCATAGCCCTCTCTTCTAACCCGAGGTCAGATCTTCGTTGCACGTGTTTTTATGATCATCAGATTCAGTATACAGTCCATTTAAAAACACCTAATTTCCTTTCCTACAGTCGTACCCACTAATTCCAAAGAATGCACACAAAAGTAAATAAGATTATTTTGCATAGATCAGTCTGTTATCACATTGATACTGCATTCGATTTACCCACATCTACACAGCACCATGTGACGCACCATCGCACGCCCAAAGGGGTGGGAGACTTGATTTACACGGTGGGCAAACTTTCTGTTCTCTGCAAGCATGTGCCATTGTAGTGGCTAGAGCGTTATCTTATCGTAGCCCCAGGAGGTTGAAACTTTCGTCCCCATCCCTTAGTGCAGAAAGAGGGTTAATCGAACTTTCAACAACAAGGGATAGACAACGAACTTCCATTATCATGACTTCATTTTGTCATTGACGGACTCGATTGTTTTTGTGAGCCACAAAAGAAGGAATCCTTTAAGTTAGTAAAATCAACTGTGCATAAACAAAAAGGCAATTTCATTAGCATCACCTTAAACTTGCGTCTCGGTTCACCGCTTATTTCATGGTCTCACTTCAAAGCCCATGTGCACCATTGGGATAGGAAATGTGGATGTTCGTGTAATTACTGCTGTTTGAAGTAATTGTATTACCGAGGCCTGAGGCACTAGATTTGGACGAGCCAATTAAGCCAAAGAGACGGTAAAAGCAATGATGTACTCCTAACCCCTTCGTGGGCGTAGACACCGGATTTACGACCTGCCAACCAATACTGAAAAAGTGGAGAAGATTAGGGAGGCTTAAGGTCATGACCATATTTTTGGTCCGTTAGATTCACAAACCATTATCAACTCAGCGACCAAAGGACTTTTTAAAATCGGGCCCTTTTTGAGGAAAAGATACCAGACCTCTTTTATGTTTAAATGAATAACCACAGACTCTACTGTCAAAATAGATGAAGTCCAGCAAATTTCAGCGCTGGTGAATCTTATTACTTCAATGGAGATGAACAGAGAAGCGACACTTCGGCATTTCATCCCTACATCTCCATTCGAGTATGAAGGCACCCACAACATCAGCTGCAGAAAACGTCGGGAATGGTACATATTTTAAACCCAAGCTAAATTCTTTGCCCATTTGACTGCGTGCTTGGGAGTTGTAGCGCCTTGGCAGTGGAAGTCACATCCAATTCAATTTAGTCATACAGTAATTGTAGGATCTGCTAGTACTGATATCCGACAACTCAAGGAGAGGGATTCAAACAGAGGGGAATACCAGTGAAAGGCTTCACTCGACTTGGTGCTTAACACCCGTTGAAACGAGATGATAGGACTTAGGAAACCATCAGCTACCTCATATGGATTATTCATAAAGAAAATACTTAGCAACTTGACTATATAGTTGGAAACTTTATTTCCTCATTCACAGAGAAAAATGACGTTAGGACGCAGTTGCTAAAGTTGAGGCAAACCCTCGTTCTGCTGTAATCAAAGTCATCAAAGTGCATATAGGGCATTTTAAGTCAGGAACATGGGTTACACGTTCTTTCAGTTGTGATCCTGCCAGAGAGTCACAAAAGCTGATTCTACTGTAGCGCGAACCACGGTTTTCAACACATGCGGTCGATGGGTTCGCATTTTGCGTCGTGTGCATTCAGCCGCCTACACGCGCACATAAACCGCCTTGGGGGAGGGTCGTGTCAGTTCACCTGACATCACCGCTCCCATCAGACGTCGCCCTGTGTCAGCTGCCTTGGTTACTATAGCTTTACCAACGCCCAATGTCCAGGATCTGCATCACATGTCTGACCATCATGCCCATAGCAAAGGTTGAAAGAACGCCCATTTCGTACGCATACACAGGCTAATGCGCCTTCACAACTTAAGTCGATGCGTGTAACGTGGCAGCACTCTCATCACATTTTTGAATTACGATAGCTAGCAATGCAAGACTACCCTGACGCTATTAAAAGGCTCTGAGATGAAACCGATGCATACGATAGATGCTGACCTCTGACACGTGAGGCATCCATGGTCTGCAAACATTTCATTATGCTGTTTTCTTGGTAGTGAACTTGTCTACGAAGTACCATCGATGCAAAGATATTGGTATGATATCCATTTTGCTAAAGTAGTTGCTGAGATCATGAAACTAGCATGCATTTAATGGTAATACAAAGGCCCTCGTTATATTGATGATTTCTAAGGAATCTGTCACTAAAGTGACACACTGATGGGACAGATAAGCTGCTTCGAACACCATCTACATTTCACTACTAAAAGAAAAAAAGGAAGAGCACATGTTTGTGGGTATCCGTATCTCATGGAGACATGCTGGCTACCAGAGGCTGAAGAAGAAATGTCCCAGAGGTTGAGAGAACAGATTTCACACAGCAGTTCTGCTTCGAGGGTTAGAGCAGTACACCGAACCGGGCAATTCGCACCACACATGACCTAAGTTAGCCGACCAGCAAATCACCAACTCAAACATGTATTTGAATAGCAAAATTGATTGGAATTTCGCAAAAGGGTTCGAGATTACATAAGGAGGCGAGTATAGTTACTGCTGCAGTGGTACAACGAGTAAAAATGGGCAATCGATGCACGCTTTTGCAGAACAGTGGCGCATAAAATCAGGCCAAACGTCAGAACAATGAACCCAGAAACAATTTACAAAGGATGGGGTGTAACCACTTGGAGGAAATATTTGTTTTTCCGAACATACGATCAGATCAGAAACAATTCGAGAACGGCGGACCTAAAAGTACTAGATATCAAATAAAAGCAGAGGAAAAAAGAGAAAAGTACATATGTAAAACGAAATTAGCATCAGTAAAGGTGACATTTGGTAGTAGAATGCACAAAATGGAACTCAAGGCCTGTAATTGCTCTGCAAACGTTTCCCTTGGAAATGACCACAATTAACATTTACCGCTCAAAACGCTTCTCGAGGTAGACAACACTGAATTGCAAGTTTTTGGGACCATTTAGAAGATGTAAGACAATAATTGAGACGATTATGACATTATTTAACATTTTGAACACTTTCTTCCGAACTCAATGAGTCAGTTTTATCATTCCCGCATGCGTGAATGTAGAATGTGAATAAGATAAAGTCATCTAAGCAGTTGAACCATGGAAATCCGAGTCAGGACCTGAGAGATCAGCTTGCCACAAAAATGAAAACTGAACCTGCCTCTTCTTCTGTGCAATGCTGCATAAAGGAATTCGTGCTTAAAGTTGTCCACTATAAGCAGTTGTACGTAATAGCATTTTCGAACTGCCGAAGCCCACAGATCTAAGGGAATCAGACAGGCAAAAAGCAATTTGTCGAAAACCTACGGTTGTTGAAATCCGGCTTTTACGCATACCGAATGGCAAACCCCACAGACAGCGCTAAGTTTTATGGCTACCATTAGATAATAACGCGATAAATTCTTGCTTTGGTTTTCACCGCTAGATAGAGCAAAAGAACCCGAAAAACATGGGTTGCAATAAATACGTGCATTCTTTGCC
Organism: Hydatigera taeniaeformis; assembly: GCA_900622495.1. Classification (NCBI taxonomy): domain Eukaryota; kingdom Metazoa; phylum Platyhelminthes; class Cestoda; order Cyclophyllidea; family Taeniidae; genus Hydatigera; species Hydatigera taeniaeformis. The sequence continues at coordinate 30,513 of UYWX01000076.1, forward strand.
CTAAACATTTACAAAATATTTTAATAATTTTGTAAAACTTACGTTCTCTAAGTATTTTCAGCGTAAAATGTTTTCAAACAACCATTGTGCAAACGTAAGAGACACCCCTATGATTCGAACTTTCATTGTAACAGGGTTGTTGTTGTCTGCCGTGTAGGGTAAGGTGACGAGATGACATTGGAACGATCCATGTTAAATGGTAGATGACTATCATTCACAAATAGATATGTAATTTTAGGAATTATGGCTACCTTGATGCAGAGACAGCGAAGCGAAACAACAAAACAGTAACTTGAGAGAACAGTCGGACCAAAGTAAAGTAATAGCTTGGGTGCGATCTTACTTTACACTAATTTGAATGATGACAAGAGCACAGTCCAGCCATTTATTTTTTAATTCGTCAGCGAAGTTTATGCTGCTACCAAGGCATCACACAACTCTAGCGTAATAAACGCGGTTTCGAAAGTGAAGCCGCGGCTAACACAGGTAGCCAATCAAAAAACCACCTTCGAGCAGTATCAAGGTCGTCCCAACAACAGCCTAATTTATTATGTCTGGAGTGTGGATTTTAGCCCAATCAACCAGATACCACTTTCTACCCTGGTAGAGGCACCCGAGTGGAAGATGTCGAGATTGTCACAGAATTTCAGTTTTATGGATAATTATTTTCCCCAAAATGCGAGGGTGTGAACTATTGGTCTTTACGTCGTAGTTTTTCGTTTGAGTTGTAATTAAAGAAAAAAATTGCAGACGTAATCAGCGATACTCACATAGTTAGCAGTTCACCAATGTTTACAGAAATGCAACAGAATGTGTGAGCGTCGGAATGCACATGCACACAAGTGACAGAAGATAAACACCATGTTATGGGCTTTATCGACTTGCTTGCTTGTTTGTTTTCCGCCTCTTACCATATGAATTGGTTGCAAACTAAGCCCACTCATCTACAAGCTCTTGAAGACTGAACAAAATCATCCTCAATGATTTAACACTGTCGAAAAGTGAAATGGAGAGACATAACTCATTATCAACTACCATCATGGGTGATTCTGGTTTTAGAGAAATCATTGTACATCAGCCTCGCCAACCTTTTCACAGCTCTCTAGATCTATTGCATACTTGGAGGAAGTTCCATGTGTTCGATAAAGGTAAACATGACCCTCAGTGTCAATAAGGTTGTGAAAGAAATTGAACGTTTAAGAATTCACTAAATTAAGACAGTGCGACGAAAACGCCATCACGAAGAGTGCACAAATTATGCAGAGAGGAAAAAGGAGACAATTGGTAACTGGGTTCGCTGAGTGACTTGAGCTACGATGTCGCAAAAATATGATGTTAGCAAGGATCTTTCAGAAATATTTGTGAGACAATAGGGTCGGCGAAGCACATCTACCATCCGAATACACTGTGCGTGCAAAAGTGATTGTGAATATTGCATTGATTGTGTACGTCTGACGGTGAATTGCATGTGAATTCAGTCACGTGAATCCTGTGAATGTTACTTCGTGGCCTGTTTACGGGCTAGCGTTGCCGTTCAGGCGTTTAGTAGGACATCATGCGAGCCACCTAGTTCAAACAAAAACGGCTGGAAAATCCCTAAATTTCAACGTAAAACTATAAACTGCAACGCGATTGAACGAATGGGTTCAATCGTTGCAGAATCTCCTCGATATAAACTGCATTGTGATGCATAAAATGAACTCTTTATTAGTATACACGTACATTAAGGTGGCCTTTAAAATGATCGTAATATGTGATACTAGGTGGTGCATCGCCTGTACATACGCCCCTGAGGCTTCTCTGAAGGCCAAAGAAATCATCATATTTGGGTGAAATTCACTCACCTAATGCATAATGTCTTAGGGCTTATAAAGCGGCTGGAAGGCCAGACCAACTATCCAAGGTACGAAAGCCAAGAGAAACAAACAAAGAACGTATTATAAACACATTGATAGCAGTTTTTGTAGAACAATATCTAAATTGCTACTTATGACCAGCTGCTACGCATCCGTCGAGGGCATCTGGAACTCCGAGCGACAACTTAAAAAGCTGTAAATGTTTCCGTTTTGAATGTTTACTAAGAGACGTTGCCGAAAATCATTTTGCAGTTAACACAAGCATGCGTACACTCAATGGGAAAAAAACAGATAAAAGCGGAGGAAAAATTTTCCACCGGAAATGAATTAAAGAAACTACAATAGAAGCAACCCAAACAGCGAACGATGAGATATTGACAAAAAATAACACTTAAATCAACGATTTGGAAGGGCCTGCTTATGTATCGATTATTAGCAATCGATTCATCAATGAATGAGGTGAATGTTTTGCTTTTGCAGAAGCAAGGTGATGACAAACCCAGTGCAGGTGGCAGATTGCGCTGGTGAAAAAGAGACTGGACTTCAATTTAGTGAACCTACTGAATGTAAAACTACCTCTGAAGGAATTGCCATTTCCGATCTTAGCAAGCGGCCCTATTTGTCGGTAAGTGCATTGCTCCCAAGCCCCACGGAGTGGCACGAACGTTGGCATGTTCGAAATCGAAAACGATTTCGAATTCTGCGCCTCTTATGGTTCACTTTTGCCGCTGTTAATCTGAGCCACCTAATTATCTTACTTGGGTCTCTCATTTACAATCTCTACGTGAACTGGTGGGTGGAGGTCCACAAACTTCCCATGACAGACGAGCATCATGGCGACGGTCTTCTTTATTATGAAACCAGCTGTGTTGCCATATACCCTGAGCACACAGGTCAGGGAGACTGGTACCTATTAGACTTCCTTCCCTATGCTGCCTTACCAAATAAAAGAGCTGTTTTTGCGATGCCTGTACAGATTACCACCTTTCAGGAGTGCTATAATGCATTTTGGCTCGGTGTGCACCCGTCAAAACGCCAATTTGTCAATGGACAGTTGCGGTTTCTAGGCAAAAGGGCTGACTTGAGCTGCCTTCAGTTGGGTCGAAGCGAGGTTAATGAGACGGCCACAGTTGCTAATTGTCTAACAGTGAGTTTCCACTTCCGCGTGGGCAGTGCAACCAACTTTACCGGATTAAAGCAATGGGGATCAATCTCTGACCCAAAACCCATAGTGGCCTACATTGGAGGTCGGGGCCTGCTTTATCATCGACCGCAAATCATTCCTCTGAGCATAGCGGAAGAGTTAGACGTGCTCTATGTTGTGATTCGGTATCGTTTGGGAGTGTTTGGCTTTGGAGATTTTGGAACCCCTAACTATGGTCCGAATCACGGTGTGGAGGATGTGCGAAAGGCTTTGCAGTGGCTTTATGAGAACGCTAGACTATTTGGAGGCTCGCCAAACACTATGACTGTCATTGGCGAGGACTCCGGTGCATCAATCGCCCTGGCTGTGTCGGGAGACAGATACATTTCTGAAGGGAACACGAATTCAACGCAAGTTTCGATAATATTTAAAAGTTCTTTCGAAACATGCAATAAAAGTGATTAAATATCAATTAAGATGGTTGTAGAAAATCAAGAATTCTTCACGAAGGCATCATTGTGTCTACTTATACAACGCTCTGCCACATGGTCAACCGCCAAGTACATAACTTACGTGAATTCATTCATCATCCCTTAAAACACGCGACCTTCATATGAATTAACGAAGTTTTGAGTAAGATGAACAACTTTTCATCACACTCGCTAGTGGAGGAAGAAAACTTACGTTGCTCATAAACACCTTTGACACCTCTTGCAATTTCACAAACATAAAATTAAGTGAAGACAAAAAATAATTTAATTTTCCCAATTTAGGCAACTGTAGACCAGTATTATAAACTCAGGCTTCATTGAGAAAGAGAAGAAAATTGAAGTTAGCAGTTGGGACATGGTCTGACCAAGCAGCCGGTTTGATTGGTAAGGCCGACCTAACCAATGGCTGGACAGTCATGCGGCCGGTGTTAGTTCCCACCGCAGGCCAGAGTGCTGCCGGAAAGCTCGTGCTGCACCACAACTGTGAAGGTTGCACATGGGAGCCAACATTGATTCTCCCAAAATGCTATTATTTACCGTTGTGCTTTATACCAAAATAGGGAGGAATTCTCATGGAGTTCATACCACGAATTTAGCAATTTCACACAGGCTGGAAAGTTCTTCAGAGTATTTTCACAGTTAAAAGAATAGCGACTGCTTGTCAAAACAGAATAGGAGGGAAAGGTGACATTAAGAAGACTTTCTCCCGATGAACTGAGTCTAAGCAGTTATTAGGTTTCCCAAAAACTACGATGTTATTATGCGGGAGAATGTTCATGTGTTATTGGGGAATTTCGCCTTGATTTTTTGCACTCAGCCCATCTAGATGGGAAGGAGTATTTGTTTTCCATTCGGAGCATAGCAGAACACACAAATAGATCTGGTGAGCATTGAACAAACTCATACATACACTCACTTTTAATGGCAAGCATAGAGTTTGCCTAGATAACACAAAGTCGAGATCGTGAAAATCGACTCAAAGTCATATTAGTGATGTCTCTGTCCCATTTTTAGCAAAAAAAAAACCTACACGTAACTTCTACCACTACTTTTGCATCCCAAATCACAACAAAGTTCCAGTGATTACGTTAAAGCCATGAGGCAAGACGTCTGAAAAGTTGCCTTTGATTGATGAAAGTCTTGGTAACTTAAGTTGTGGCCTGATAGTGAAGAGACTGTAATGCCAGTTTAAGCGAAATGCCTCAAATTTTTCGTTTCCTTTCATCCTAGATTTGTGAAAAAAACTAGGCAAAATAAGATCCCACCAATTCATCTCACAATGAAATGATGGAACTGGAGGATGGCAAAAATACAAGTTGTTTCATGCTTACTTTTGCACTTAAAGTAGCGCTCACTTTTTAGGCAGCCATATTTGATTTCAAAACTATGGCTACATGATGGTGGACTGATAGTGCCAGAGATTCCATCAGAAAAACGTCCTTTTCACTCCCTTGTTCTGAGTGACATCGAACTACTCGCAGCATGTCGACGTTGGCAAAGCGAAAACGAGGGCTTGAGTAGTGGAGGCGGAAGTTCGACATTAGCAAACAGGATTAGGTGTCTGGAGGAGAGCGTAAGCGAGACAACCTGGTTGGAAAGGACCCCCGGAGTGTGGCTCCACGCCGATGAAAGGATGACCATGTTGCCACACAAAGCAGAAGAGGAGGAACTGATGGCCTCTCTCCTTTTAGCCGACCCTCAGGTCTCGCGAGTCGTCTCACCCCTTAAGTTGTTGACGACGCGAGACTTGCCCCTCGTGTGGCTATCCTCCCTTTACCACCCATACCCACCACCACCCAAAGCTCTCTCTCTCAAGGACTTTAAAAATATGATAAAAAGCACCTTCTCCAAATTTAGTTCAGTTAATACCAGACGAAAATATGACGAGGAACTCCTCTCAGCTTACGGGCCGATGCTAAAAGCAGCCCAGAAGAACACTTCAAAGACACCCTATTCACAGATTGTCAACGCGATAATAACCGACTTACGAGCAGTATGTGGAGTGGATCTCTATCTACGTCGCCTTATGCGAATGTCAATGATCCAACAAAGTCCCATCTATCGAATTTTGAGCGAAGCAGAGCCAACGACATTGGAGGAGAAAACGGTGGGTCGACCTTACAGCATGCCTCCCTTTCTGGTTGGGCAGCGACAGACAGATCAACGGCCAGACTATCCGTCGGAGTTCCTGCGCAGAGCATTTGCCACCTTTTTGCAAAAGGGTAGAGTGGAGAGCATGAAGGAGCTGCACTACCCGAGGAACATCAACGACCCCGACCTGGAGACCACTTTCAACATCCTAGGCCCGGTGGGACTCACTACCGCCAGTGCCCGTGTGATAGCCCACTTTGCCGCCTGCAAAGCATGGATCAGCGAGAAGGATGAAACCGAGTTTGCAATCAAATATGGGCGCTTGAATTGACATTTCCTTACTAATTTTTGCCTCGATGAGTAATAAGAAATGGGAAGTACATTAAGGAGTGCGAGTATATGGAATGAAGTCTTCTAGAGCTGTCTATAATGAGAGAGCAGACAATGAACGCGCCATTCAGACTTACATTCCCAGAAGAGAATGCAACAATTAGTGATAATTAGTTTACCGGGTTCCGAAGAAATGTACTTTTACCATCATGCAAACTTAAATGCACTTATCCAAATAGGAGATTAAGCAGTCTTTGCAAGATAATATGCATTTACTCAACGAGAGCCGCTATCCTAGCTTAAATGGTTTAATGTAAGAACAGAAGGATAAAAAGGGCTTGAGAACCAAAATATTGAGACAGAGCATCACATCAAAGCGAACCTTCCGAGAGCGTTTTTTACCTAGACAGATCTGTTTAAAACAATGGTGTATTAGTGACTCTTCATTGCAGTTTATGATTTCCTACGTGTGTGTACGCATGTTATTTGAGAGATCCATTTGGCACTCGTCATTAGCTTTCGGTGTGAAAGGAATTTACACTCCACAGTACGCACTAAGATGGCGCATCAGCACCGGTTGCCATTCCCATCAAAGAAAGGTTGTTTATTTTCCCACAACAGTTTGTTATTTCAAACATGATGAAGGTAACAACGAATTGAGAAAAGTAATGCCAAATCACTTTGTATCAAACTACTCCTAATGAGCTTCGCCCCGCATTTTGAGATTGAAAAAGGAGTGGAATTTTGATGGATCGCTAATGATTTTTGTGCTCCTCAAATGGGTTTTGTATATCGACTAAAGCTAGTCGTAGGATTCGATTATATTAGTGATAACATTAGCATTATATTAGGGAATAGTATTAATACTTCCGCAGACAAGGCGAGGAAGTACGCTTAATAAAAATAAACTAATGTAGGTACAAGTTCAATTGCAGTAGATCTAACAGTAAGGTCAACACAAAGCCACAATGGGTGTTGCGACTATACATGCGTCAAGGAAATAGAAGAGGAAGACATCAAGACCAAGAACAAGAGTAAGTGAATGTAAACAATCAAACCAGTCTTAATATCGCAAATAGATGAGAGCTCCATCGGAGAGTTCATAATCGCTCACTAAGGCTTCATCGCTGAGAAGTTTCTGTTGATAGAAGAGACCCATTTTGGCTCTGGGAACACCAACCTCCCTTTCCAGACGTCGTTTGAGTGAACCAATCTTTGTGCTTCCACGGACATGACAAGCGAGAGTCTGACCACTCTTGGACTGAACAATAATGCGAATTTTTGGCTCATTGCTCTCCTCCTCCGATGAGTACCAGAAGCATGAGTTCTCTGCCACGTGAGCCTCTGACAACAGACACACCGATTCACCATGTGAAATATCGTACTGCGCAAAGGTTTTGGCAGGATCAAGCGACTTTCCGTCGCGTACAAACAACATAGAATTAGAGGGAATATGAAGAACCCGGGCCAGCTTGCCACGTACTTCCCCCAGCGGAGTGCTGGGATGTACTCTCAAAGCGATGGGCGAGCCAGTCTTAGCCAGAAAGATGACAGTTATTAGATTTTTCAGATCTTCTTCCTCATCTTCCCTGTCAGTTTCGTCTATACTGTTAGCATTGACAGCCAATTCACATTTTTGGTGAAGACGGCAAGAAGACATGGGCTCAGGCATTATTTGAGTGTGTCTGGTGTGTGTGGAGTCTCGAAGCTCCAGACTTGATCCAGAGCGCAATTCGTGCGCCAGCAGAATAGTGGAACCGCTAGTAATGTCGTATTCTATCAGTTTGCGTCCGTCTTCAAGCACCCAATGATCGTAGATTAGTTCTGCGGAGGTCAATTTAAGACCAATCTTTTTTTCAATGAGTTTCTTGAGTTCACCAATGGTATTCTCTCCAGATACATCAAGAATCAATTTCTTTCTGGTTGGCAGCAAGATGGTAACCTCGAAATCAGGCTTGAATCCAAGACGGAGGAAAAGAAGAACAATACAATTGTCGAAGAGTCCATATTCCGATAGGAGTTTGTTGTCCTCTAGAATAAGTCCGTTGAAGGTAAGATTCTGCTCGGCAATGGGAATCTTCAATTGCCGCTGGATGGCTTTTTTGAGGGCCAAAACTGTGACATTATCGGACACGCGGACTATCTGGCGTTCTCTTCCAGTCCGACAGACTTTGATGAGCATTTCCAAGTGTACAACTACAGCGAGACCTATAAGTATAATCGGTATTTGCTGCGCAAGTTCGCTACGTCGCCAAATTCCCTTATTGGTAGACCGAGAGTGATTGATTTAGATACGCACGCGAAGCGAAAAGTTTGACACGTCAATGTGCCGAAGGTGACTGTACTTTGCTGCGTGCGCACGCACCTGCGTTTCTGCGTTTTTTGCGTGTGTGCGCGGTGTGAAAGCGTGAGCTAATGTGAGCACTCACAGCATTTCAGTTAAAGCTTTGTGCAAATTGAGGAGCACGAGACACGTTTGATGCAGTCTGCTTGCAGTGGCCACTCTTCCAGCCTAATCGAGACTGTTAAACAATAGGTCTATATACATGGGTGTGTACTTTATCAAATGTTGTGACAAAAAGCTTCGTAGCCGTGGCTCCAAAACTTCACAAAATGAGACAATGACCGACATTGCTTTGATCACTAGAGCTGGATTAAAACGATGCGGGCTGACAATCTTCGGAAGTGTGATAATTTGGATTTGCCTTGCCATAAAATCTCATCCACCTCAGAAGCACGAACTGGGTGGGTGTGAGCACAGCGACAGCGTAACTGCAACAGTCCACCCGTTTGGAGTAGTTTTCACTTCGAAACAGCCAATCAGTAACAATAGCCTCTTGAGTGTTCTCATACATGATTTCTCCTATCTGAGTTTACTACGAACTTACACAACCTTAACTTTCGAGAATGGGCAGTTTTTTACCAGTTGCGAAACATGGATGCCACCATCGTTTGAATGCTAACTTCAAGTTGCACGTACAACCAGGACAGCAGTTGGACAGTTTCAGTCGTCAAGCGATGCAGGAGATAGCATTGAACAGTGAATACAAGTCGTTTTAAAGTTAAAAAATTCTACAGAGTTTTAGCAAAGTTGAGTTGCTGAGAGGGATGTGGACAAGCCATCAAGGATGTCCATGCTTAGAGTCAGCCACAGAAAAATTGCAATAAATGTGTTGAAATATTAACTTGAAATTAGGGATGCAACAAGCCTGCTCGGTCTGATAAAAGAAGGTTCATATGAGCACGGATTGGAGGTGCATAAATTGACAACCTAAAATGATCGTTCAAGATGGAGTGAAATTCCCATCCACCATACCTGTCATTTCAAAAAGGATTCGACAACTCGACATTCCATTCAGAAACGTTTGAATCAGACCTTTCCTTCCTTTAAAGCAACAATTAACACTGACCATTTTTGCATTTTATGGCAAATTAACCTCAATTCACAGTAAATTTTGCCTGATTAGCCACCAGCTATAGAACATTGAATGCTACTCAGATGTACACGACGGAAGGTGTTATTGAATAGCATCGAGGGAGTTTTTGAAAATAACTCACGAGATGTTGCAAAATCTCAAAAAGGAAGTCAGTCCACCGACACTGGAGGACATACAAAGTAGTCCATTTCACCTAAATTGTATTCGACTGGTTTAAATTTTGGAGAACCAATCCGCTTTGTCAGCCACCGCCAAGCAGGCGTGAAGAGAGCATAGAGACTGAGGAGCAGATGGGGCACGCGTGACCGACTATCGATTTTCCGCTTGAATTAGTATCCCAGATTTGGCTTCGCACAGAGCACAGACGGTTGGGTGGCCGTCCCTACACTTTTGCCCTCAAACAGCTTCAGAAGATGCTCTTGAACGTGGTCTACGACTGCAAGGATTTTTGCAGCGTCAATGTTGACGATCGTGGAACAGTAGAGGATTTGAAGTGCGCCATTTTGCAAGCACAAAACGTGTCGATCGAGGAGCAGACACTCACTTTTGGCGGAACCACTCTCGAAAACGAACGCTGTCTCAGCGAGTATGGTCTTGGCAGCTGCTGTACGGTAAACCTCACACTGCCCATCACCTTTCACCCCAAGATCCAGATTTACGTAAAGACACCATGCAACGAGTGCTTCCCCCTGATAGTCACCACGCAGGACACGGTGTGTGAGGTGAAACAGCAATTCTCCTGCTGCTGTCCAGTTAAGTACAACGCGCCTGAGTTTGTGTTTGAATCATGGCTCATGGAGGACGAGCGCCAGCTCTGCGGTTACGGTGTTGAGGAAGGCTCCATGCTGAACCTCGTGGATCGCCTACCTCCAGGCGCCGGCATGCCACCAATTAAGGTGTATATAAAGTCACCCAGCGATCAGGTGAACGAATTCGAGTTTCCCCAAACCATGACAGTGAGGATGGTGAAAGAGGCGGTCTCTAAGTGCCTCTGCCTCCGTCCGGGCTCATTCAGCCTCGTCTACAAGGGATGCCCACTGGCCGAGAATGCTACCCTCTACGAGTCCTGCATTAATCACGGCGCTGTCATTTGCGTTGTCAAGTCTAACCGTTGCTAACTTTCGTTTTTTGGATACTTTTTCCGCTTGGTCAATAAACATAACTTTTATTTGGAAATGTTTCGCCTTCTACACCAATAGCAATCAGACCCAGAAGTGGGAAGTGACCATTTCACGGGCGACTATATAACTAGTAGGCTTTGCAACACTAATGAGCAATCGGACTTTGAGACTGTTTTAATGCTTTATGATGAAGACACGCTTTTAAAATATAAGGTACTCAAAAAACATTAGCTGTGTGAATCAATACAGTTGCCTGTGTGTGCCAGTTGAGTGCTTTGATAGAGTCTCAAAACCTACCAGAGAATCGCAATTTTATGTCAGTGCATGAGCTTCTTTGGCAAGAAGAAAAGGGGAGCGACTTAGAGATGGTACTTATGTCTATGGCATTACTTGGGACGTTAAACACAGCACAACAGAGTCCGATTGGCATCGTACAATCGATAACTACCACACCTTTAACAATGTGAATAAAGAACAAGTTAATGAGTTAAAACGACCTTTGTAATCTTTCCAAAACGCATGGAATACACGTCCTGAGTAAGAGTGTTCCATGCAAAATAAGAAAATAGCTGGGTAAATCGAGATCAAATGACCAAAAAGTGATACATACTCTCCTTGTACGTAATGGGACCGATTCATCAAGCACTGAACAATACAACTTAAGAAGTTATTCCTTAAATGACTATCAAAGTCAGCAATTACCGAGCCCTACCGATGGATAACGATAGCGTATTCAAATTAAATCCATTCTAAAATAAGCACGACACGATGCAGAGTTAAATTTCCTGCTTAAAGTACCATCATAAAATTGACTAACAGTCTAAAGTTGAAGGATGTGAGAAAATAATGGCAGCATATCCTGGCCTTGAAGGACCTCTAGACTGTAGATTTGGAAACATGACGTCTCCAACTGATGTTGCGTCAGAATTACCCATCGACAGCTAGAAAAGCTTTTGATGTGTAGCCGTCAGACGCTACTACAGTAAAAAGGAAATTGAAGATAAGCAGATATCTTGTGAAAAGAGGAGTCATACGAATACTTTAAAAATAAGCGGTCTTGAGAGCAAACAGTAATAACCGCATCGCCAGACCTACATTGTAATGAAGCCAAGACATGATCTTACTCCAGATTCTACTGCCCACATGGCTAATAAATAGAGCCAACAATTATAAAAACGACAAAAAACGCGTAAAGACGAGAACTTCACGCGGTTTAAAGCCCATGAGAATCTTATTTTTGAGCGATTTTTGAGACCTGATTCGTCAGGTGACGCTACCTTAAACTGGTAATTAATTTTCAAACCATAAAGAACGACTATTCCTACAAAACATGCAGAATGCTTAGCCTACAGGTCATTACCGAAAGCTATGGTGCGGCTATCGCCGCGTAGACATACCAGCAACCCGCCGCAGTGGCTAAGAAGGGGGAAATAATAAGCGATTCATTCAATAAAAAGGGCTTGACTGAAACATACAGACCAGGCAATCAATCTTCCTCCAACAAAACTCGTCTGGCGAACCCGTAGTCAACTAAGAGACGATAACTTTTCCCGTAGGATGCGGCTTCCCGTAGGAGAACGGCACATACCGGTGTGTAATCATGTGCTGAAAACGAGTGAAAATCGAACCTACTCGGTATAATAAGTAGCGAACGCATACTACTACGTGAGATATCGACTTACGAACAGGACAGCAGTACCGAGAAAAAGCTACTGGTAAAGGAGTATAGAAGAGTGCAAGCACCTAATTAGCAATGTTCGAATTGAATCAAATTTAAAAGTCTCAACTCTTGTGGCAGCGAATTAGCGGAGCAAAGAGTCATAGAAAGCTAGAATCTGACCAAAACATTTAAAGGCGACTGTTATATAAAGCAGAAGCTGAAATAGTAAGATGCGTGGAGTACAATGGATGAGGAGTACCTCAAAAAAGACAACAAAACCATGTACTTTTCACAATTAGTACCGCGCTTCTAAAGTGGCCTCTGGGAAGTCCAGACATAAACCAATATGCAAAGGCAAACGCACGAATATAAGTAAAAAGGAAAAGCATACCTTTATCTGCCTTTTCATCATAACGGTGAAAAGAAGGATGAAATACACCACGAGAATTGGCCAGAAGACCGGAATATCGAGAAAAGGAAAGAAGGTGCACAGAAGACTTATGGTTATTGCTCGTGTGGCATAGTACCTAGGAGCAAATATTCATTTAAAGTGTATGTAGTGAATGCTCATGCTTCAACTGTGCCCTATTTTACGAATTTTAGGCAAAAAGCAAAGGTCAACGGAGCATGAGTCACATTATGGCACACAAAGACTGAATTACCAAAACTTCGCCTCCAATAATCGTGGAATAAAGGGCCGAAATTCATCGGCCTCCGTTCTTGGAAGTGTCGGTGTTTCATCTAAAGTAATGCAATTACCTTAGCTACTGTACCAAGCATATCCGCAAATTCTGGATCCACTTGTGGCGATATAGAATGTATGAATAGACTCAGAATGTATATGGCAAGAGCATAACTAATAATATGGAACCCCTTATAATTAGGAAACCAAAGTCCAGATACCTGGATGGAGTAAATCCGGAAGGCATATAGTGCAAAGAATGCAAAGGTGATGCACCACCTGGTCTTGGTATAAGGATTTAGCCTATCAATGGCAGATTGATATTTCTATAACGTAGCGATAAAAAAGAGTTTACTAGTCGTATTGGTTTGATAAAGCTTTCGAATCTAGATTCCTCATTTTCTCGTGGAACTTCACCCAACAAGTCCATCGTCTACCGCTCACCCAGACAGGCCAATAGGTTTCAAGTTTAGCGGTCCGAACATCATGGACATCATTCAACAGTTCAATCTAAATTTACAGTCAAAAGTAAAGAAACCTTGATAGCAATAGATATTCAAATAATTGCAATATATTCAGTTCAGCGAAAGTTAAATTAGTTTGTATGGGTCGCGCTGTGACCATGATAGAATTGTGAGACTATCGAATGGCTTAATTGCTCGAACCAATGGAATTTGTAGCAGAAAATCACACGTTGTCTGTTAGCCTCCTCGATCATGTCGGATGCTTTTGCAGCTTTGTCAATTTTCCTGACAAATAAGTACTTTGGGGACAACGCTGTGACAGTCGTTCGTTGTCTTCAAATTCATGGTCCCCTAACGCAGAGAACGGTGGGTCGCTTACTTGCTGGGCGCCTATCGTACGCTGGGGTAAATAGCGATTAACTTTTATATCTATGAGGTTGCTTCTTGCATTTCAACGCTTTTACGTCATGGTTTGCTTAAAGTAAACCAGGGTGATTCGATCAAGTACGATCTGGATTTCCAAGGGGTGACAAGACTTGCAAGGTAAACGTTTTACTTGATGGTATTTTTAGGATACCAATATTATGTAAAGTCAGCTTCCTCTTCTTTGGAGCTGTGGCCGAAAATCTACTTCTGATTTTATTCCTGTCAGGAATGGCAAAAGCTTCTGAGGCCTTGCGTGCCACTCTTCTTCGTGTGTCCAAAGGTATTAAGGCACAATTTTTGGACTAGCAAGTGCTGAAGGTGATAAGTACAAAGAAGTTGAGGTCTTAGTGGAGTGTTTGGACGCGCTAGTTAGCTCAGGTGTCGTCGGAGCTTCCACAAAGCCAACGCTCATGCAGTCATCTGAAGATCGGGCTCAGTACGAGCGGTATTCATTGGCAAAATCTGATTTGATCGGTGCGTTCTTTGTTTGATACCAACATTTAACCAAAACTTCTTTGGAGTTTGCCTCATTACTAAATGTATGAGCTTTTCAAAATTCGGCCCTATTCTGCCTTTTTGATTTCTAGTTGATTTTACTCCTTTTGTTGTGGCCGTCTATTGTGTCCATTTACATATACTTTGATTTGTAACAATTTTGTAGAAAACCTACGCAAATTTGTTGCAAGCGGGGCCACGTACAAGAATTTTCACCGCTTTCTACCCGTAAGCTGCTTGTTTAAACCTCCTTTGCTATAACCGGTTTTCTTTCATATTTGGACTTTATTCAGACCCCGAAACAGTCATTTGAGTGGGATCTTATTTTGACGCCTCGTGTCGATTCATTGGAGGCTCTTTGGCGTGATTACCTGATTTCTCGCCTTGCTGTTGAAAGAATAGACGAGGTGAGAAGGGCTATCCTGACATGGTTAATAGTGGTGCTTGAGCACAACTACCGACTGAAATTTTGTTTCATTTTTTCGACAGACAGCTGGTGATATAATGTCGCGAATTTTGCAAGTTGCATTCGCCTACAAAGAGCATGCTCACGTGACGTCTTTCTCCTCTGAGGCTGTTGACCATTTACAAGTTATTTTTACGGACTTTTTGTCTCCTCGTTGTAGTGACTCATTTTCCTGCACATTTTAGAACTGTCTTCTGCTTTCCTCTTCATGGTGCTTACTTTAGTTCTATTCTAGGTAGTTCAAAGCTTCAGCGATCCTCCGAACCACCTTGATTCTTACTTAACTCTTCTTCTAGACGATCCAGTGAGAATTTTTGGCACGACTGTTATATATTTTAATTGCTTCCCATATTTGATGGTTCGTTTTGCCATTTAGTTGTCTCTTTTGGAGCAAAAACCCGGAATAGCGGGCGGACTATACATATGCCGTATCCTTCCCAAAATTTTGAGGCTGCAATGCCATCGTCGTCTCACTTCATTAATTTCGCTATTTTTCCTTGACTACCATTTCCAAAATAGCCTACAAGAAGGTTGTTAGAAGCATTCTGGTCTGCCATATTGAAAACGTCGTGCAGGTTCTGTAAGTTCTGCCATGTCTGGCTGCTGTTACCAAGACTTTTTTATTGCAGCTTCGAAAACCCAGGTCTTCGAATTTTTCGCATTCTTCTGACCGAAGGCTATCTCCCATATGAAAGCGTATGATCGTCCCATTTTCCATTTTGCTACTGATTCGACAAAAATTCCTATGTTTTTCATTGCTGTAGTTGGAAAGACGTCTTTTGATCCCTCAAAAGGAATTTCGCCAAACTCTTCCTCAAATGGTTGCAAGTCGGTTCGTTTCGACTACTGTAAGTGTTGCCTTATCTGTAGGCGTATACAATTCTTCGTTATTGTCTTCATGTTTTTTTTCCAGGCTCCTTTATTCGTTGTCAGCTATTTTAGCAACAATGCATGGAATTGATTTCCTCTTTCACTTTCCTTACTACGAAAATATTTAGTTTGGTCAATTTCCTGGATATTCGAGGTTCGATAGCTGTACAAATGTCCCGATTAGTTTCATCTGATATGGCGCCGAATTGCCTGAGTGGATTCGACGGTGCCACAAATCTTTCTGTACTTTTTCCACAGGAATTTTCTCGAGCAAAAGACTTCAATGCGGATACTGTGGTCTGCCTGTATAGTGTAAATCTCTCTGCACTGGCGCGGCTAACGATCGAATACGCGCAGCACTGCATCCTTTGCTTGGCCACCCGCTCGGATGCTGAACTGAACGCAAAAAGGTGCGCTATTGAAAAGTCTACATTATGATTCCAGAAGTTTGGCACATTGGTGCACCGAACTGCTTTCGTAGATCCTTGGAAAACAAGGAATTGGTGTTTTTATTTCCAAACCTGGGATTTTTTGCTTTTTAGTGAGTAAATTTATACCAGCACCTTAGTACTTCTAAGATAGCCTAACTTTCGTTATGCAGCGAAATTAACATCTTGATTATCTGCTTCGCTTTTTTGGTCATTAGGAACTAGGCTTTGATCCTCTCAATACGGTGTTAGCATAGAGATATGGGGTGGTAATGACTTGAATTGTCAATTGCTAAAATGTGCTTTCATTATTTCGTATAGTCGTTTGGTAGATCAACGTTACCGTGTGGAGACTATGGTCAGCAGGCATCAAGAGGAAATCACCAAATTGGAGGGGGGAGGAGAGGTGAGCGAGGGAGCCAAGGTGGAAATTGATTGTCACAAGGAAAGTGTGCAGGCCCTACGGAACAGTCTCACGCCGGCTGAGCTAAATCAACTCTCCACTCTTTCCAACCGCCTTGCGAAGTGAGTTGAACTTTTCTTAGGTTTAGACAATTTTTTTTTGTGTTACAGTCCCCATCTTTGTTTAGACTTGCAGCCGCGCAGTGGGAGGCCGAGACGGCGTGGTTCGTAGCAGATCTCTACCTTCGACTTTATTTTGATGCGGAAGAATAGTTTTTTGTACCAATCGAAGTAGTCTTTTTGACGCACATCGGCGCTACGATTAGTTCTGCTTGTGTAAATTTCGACGACGGTGCCATTGCAGTGATCGTGATTGGATGTGCTTAAACGCCATATTAGTGTTAAAGTTGCTAGTCGTGTAGTGGCAACACCCTCGCACCGATGCAGCTGGAACGTTAAATCTTGGACGAAATTCTTCCATTTGTGCGAACTTTAACGATATTGTCGCTATTTGGTTTCTATAGTCGACAAGATTTCTCGAGAATGAAGTCCAACTGTGAGGAGCTTGAAAAACAGCTCATCTGTGGATGCTGAATGTTCCTGAAAGGAAAGTCTAGTTTCACACAACAAATGACCCTTGTCGACCGCCGACCGAAAACCTATGACTTAAACATTCTTCCGTGAGGCATGAAATGGGGTAGTCAAGATCTCTGGAGCCTTGGTTAAGAGATTCTATTTCTAATTTTGATTTGGTAATAAGATCGTCAAGAGTACACGTAACTCGGTGTATGCCCTCAAGAAAATGACTGGGAGAAACTAGCAGTTCCACTGGTGTTTTGTTACAGAAGTATTTAAAAAAATGCAAAAACTCCAATGCGTGTATGGGGTACATTTGGTGGGTACATATCTTAATAAAAAGGGGAGATAGCATGTGATAAATTGTGCAGATAAGGTGTGGCACTTTTTTAAACTGCCATCCTGAGTGAGAAGGTGCATTGGGGGGAGGATGATGCTCTTCATACATAGTAATTGAAGGATGGAACCACCGAGAGATAGGCATCGAGTTCCGCTTCTGAGAAATTGCCTCGATCCCAGTAGTGGCTATGGGAGTAGGATGTAAGAGTATCGGCCACCGACTTGGCGATAGGCTGGGGATCGTGCGCGTGCTCCGCTACCTCAGTGATCACGCTAGGAAGGTAGTCGGGCGTGTCATGCACTCGAGCCTTTATGAAAGCACAGAGACCCAGCACTCCTGCGTGCCGACGGCGCAGTGATCGTCGCCCTTCCTCTGCGTCTTTTTTGTCACTTTGTGAGCCCAAATTCACCCGCGACTCCCTCACTAAGTGGCGAAACCACTGTTCCTCATACTACAGCCGAAACGCTCCAGTCAGATCTAACTCACATCGTGCATGCTGTGCAAACCTGTGCTGATCGGTGACTCACCTTAAAGATACCAAGTTGCAGGATGAAGGCGATAGTTTCGCAGGCTTCGCGAGCAACCTCAACCCAGGGGTCAGTGAGAGCCTCATCAAGATAGCCCTTCAGGCGCGTACGAAGATCTTTGCTGCGTTCATCAGATCGCCAGAAGGAACAAATGTTAAAGACAACTAAACGTCGCATCAACTTAAGGCCGCATATACGGGTCTTCCAGGAACTGTGAAGCAAGAAGATTCCCACAAAGTCCAGCATATGGCTAGCTTGAGTTAGAGACAATTCTACACACGTATGACCCATTAGGACGTTTCTATAGAAAGAAAAGAGCGCAGTGGCTATGCGCTTGTTGAGCTCATCTTTGCTATTTTCGTTTCCAGTCGACCTGTTAGCAGTCCAGAAAAAATCACTGCTCGACACGATGTCTGCAAGGAGGGGAGCAATAAGGAGAAAGACAACATCACGGGACGAATTCACCGAACCTGGGGTAGGGTTCACAGGGAAAGCACCGTTGATAACACTCGAAAGAATTGAGAATAATGTGCTCAAGCGTGCTTCAATCTGTTGCGAAACCAGCCACTTCATCCTGGGGGAACAATTCAACAGCTCCTGTGAAAAGAGGTCTTAAAATAGAAGTGTTGCGAAAATTAACCAGTGAAGAAAATTCAAACAACAAACCAGTGTGACAGGAGTGAGTTTTACGACAGCATCCTCCAAAAGGTCATTTTGTAGAGCGAAACTCTTTTTTGAAGGTACAACCCCCTTGAGGACCAAGACAGCCAATGAGTCGCGCACAAGTAATGGAAGAAACTAAAGAGCAGAGAGGAAATTGTGACGACCTAAAGCAAAGTGTTTGCAATACCGTTAATCCAAGCAATCCAAATTACTTAACAGCTTTGGCAACTTAAATGGAAGGCGAGTCTAAATTTAAGCAAATTTTTCCACGGAGAAAGTTTATGCAAATAGTAGGGCTCTCACACGCCTCATGACGAACTTCGGTCCGATAACGGCGCTGGTGAGCAGTTCAGTAGCGGCAAGAGTGGCGAGAGGCTGAATCAGTTTAGACTCCAAGGGAGAGGAAACAAGATGCTCAAAGGCCTGAGGGAGGTCGGTTACAGGGGTTGCAGGGTAGAGGCGCAGAGTAGGCGGCGCTTCAGCGAGGGTAGCGTCGAAATGTGCAGAGACAAGAACCCCTACAGTGGCAATGGCAAGTTCGCGAGTCCACAAGGAGACGCTACAGGCACGGGTCTCCCATGCATCATCTTCTGCTGCATGAACGTGCTTCAAAAGATGCAACGCATCCCACTGTAATGTCTGCATCAGTAGAGGCGACACTTGGTGCATCAAGGCGCGACGCTGATCTAGGAGCGGAAACAGGCGCCGCCCCATGCACACAGGGCATTCACCGTACCCAGCAGGAACACGATGGTCACATTGCTCTGATGGATCCTCCCCATTATTACTAACCTGGGAATAGAAACACTGACTCCTATTTTTGGAACAGTTCTGATGCCGGCAACCCTCACCCATCCTCATAAAAAATAATGAAAGAGAAAACTCAGTGCATATAACCTAATGTCATCCATTTTGGGTTTAAATCATAACAATTGGTCCTAGCAGTTACCTCAGATGAAGTAGATAGTCTTTGCTCCTTTTCATTGGCAGTCGAAGCGAGTTCACGAAAGAATCTCCAAATATATGGCAGGTAAATAAAGTGCTGGAGGCGGTGAATTGCATAGTTCTTCAGGAAGACCATAATAGGGAAGGGAAGACGAATCTTAGGACCTGCACAGTCAATATTTTGCTCTGAAATCATGAAGTCACCAATATTTTGGTCATTCATGCCATGACCATGATTCCAAGTCTCAGAGAGTATCCTATACGCTTGACGATCATTCACTACGGTATCGCGGGCACGAATTTCGTTCTGTGGTGTTGTACCAGAAGTAAATAAAAAAGATCCACCTAAAACAGTACAGACGTAGACTTATGACTGTTCGTTGAACAGGAAAGCATCCGAGTTGTGGTGAGTATAAAGGGAAGGGGGTGCATACCGACGGCGCTTAAAGCTGTGCCAAGAGTGACAAAGGTGATGCCATGGAGAGCCTCGTGGATGGGCTGAGTGGAAGCTAGCTGCGAGGCTGCCTCAATCGACACCAAAAGGCGAGGTACAACGCGAGCAAAGAGAGCTAGTCGAGCCTCACGAGGCCAGTCGATCGAGCCTGCCACAAGTGCCTGTAGGGCACGGGTAGCCAAGGTAGGGCCTACAAACTCAACCACGCCATTCATCTGCTCCGAAAGCGCTGGCTGAATCAATGACATGATGAAATCCTCCAGACGTTGTAAGAAAGGTCGAGGGCCAAATGCTGCAGCTAACGTAGAGACGAGGGTCCAGACGTTTTCCTCCATTTTTGCATCAGCACAGTGATGGAAGGAGAGGAATTGGTGGCTTAATTGGGACCAGAACTCGCGCTTCGCAACGTGATTAGCAACTGCTATGAGACCTGAGCGCAATTCATACACGTCGTCCGGGGATAGGAGCGAATAGTCCATCTCTGATCGCGGTTTCAGCCACTCGTCAGTATCACTAGACGTTGCCAACTCACTCTCGTCAGGGCCCGAGAAGGTAGGATAGATTGGGGTATAGAGAGGATCCACCCAAGTCTTTGGAGATTCAAAATAACTGCAATTTAAAAAAAAAACCATAGCCTCGTTTGTGAGGAAAAGCATAAGGATGAGGTTCTGTTGGAAGACCTTATTAAATGTAGTTTGGTTCGGAACTATATGCTCTGCCATACTTCCTATCTCACGGTTCAATTACTACAACCTTTAAAGCCAGGTAAAACATGACCCATGAGGGCAAATTCGATAAGCTCTACATGAAGTCGAAAAGTCACCAAAACCAATGGGAATTGGTGTCATTACATCTTTTGGTGAAGAAACTCACAAGAATGGCTGACTGAGATTGTAAGTGTGATTAGCGCGTGTGAAGTTGGCCTCGGAGGAGAGGCATTCGAAGTAAGGTTCGAGCATAAGGCCAGGAACGCTGCTGTTACAGGGGTCTGGCAAATCTGTCGCGCTGGGATCGACAAGGATGTGGACAGAGGGGTGCGAGCGCAGCAGAAAGAGTTGGAGGTAGCATGCAATAAAATCGGATGCAGCAAAGGCGAGGCTAGTGTGTTGGGAGGTGAGAAAGTCCAGCACCTTACCCACCAAAACTGTGGAAGGTGGTGGTGGCGGTGGTGCAGTGAGCCTGAACTCGGCGCCTCCCGACTCTTTTGATAGGGCTGCCTCCCATACCGCGTTGTCTGAAGAGTCGCACATGAAGGGATAGCAAGAAAGGATTCGCACTAGTGTCGCGTAATTGGCTGTGGTGTCTGCGTCCTTTAGGCACTCGACGTAAAGCTCATTTGTGAGGAATCTGTAGGCTTCCCGACGAAGAGCCATGGTGCGAACTAACAAAAACGGATTTTTCTTCACGACATCTGCTTCTGATCCACCCAAGTCCCTGAAGAGGCTCAAAGCAGTCGTTATAAGATGATACAGAGGCGAATTTTTTGGATGGGCGTTTAATTCGAAGGAAGCAGGAAAGTAAAGCGGGAAGTAGTGGTTCCGTAAAGAATTAAAAGATGCCTTAAGAATGTGACAAATTTCTTCCTGATCATTATAACGCTCTGTCAGTTGGAACTGCGAGAGTCCTGGTAGCGTCAACGAGTCCGAGGTGGAGCAAGAATTTATGGTAGGAAAAAGTGTCGACTTGGCAGACAGCACCCAGACCTCTGCCCAAAGCCGGGGATTTATTAGACTCATTTCCCACATGAAGTGAACGTCTCCGAGAAGCTCATTCAGAATGAAAACTGCCCTTTTTCTGCGATACTTCTGAACCCGATAGACTGAATCCTCACTACTGAGAAAGGTGGAGCCACATCGTTTTTTGAGCGTATCAATGATTAGGCGTGCAACCAAGCAGACTGCCTGAAAGGTAAACAAAGTAGCCCGATTTAACGGTTAAAATGAGGAAGTTACGAGGTCGAAAATAAACGTGTGTATAAAAAACCAAGTACTAACCCCGGGAATGCAGAAACCAGCGAGTGTTTTGAAGACCTTCAGGGCTAGCTTAAAGGTGCCCTTATTGTTGGAGGTGAGGCCGATGCGAGCACATACCTCGATGAGACGCAGGGATTGTGAATCAGCGGGAAGTCGACAGTACGTAAACAGTGCAGTGACTTCGGAGCCTGGCCAGACGGAAGCGGACTGCAGGGCATGGGATACAAAGTTTGTATGTTGTTTGAGCGCACACACGAGCCAGGCTAGGGGTAAATAGCTCAAGCCGAGGCAGCCACCCCCACCACACCGTAATGAGGGTGCCTCGCCATCCGAATAAGCCGTCAATAGCGTCCTTGAAGCGCCGTAAATTCCACAGATTTTGTGCAGTTTGAGAGGCAAAATAGAAGATCCACCAAATACAACTTCGTTGCGACTACAAATGTTGGTTTCAAGGAGGGAGAAAATGCAGGTGCCCAGAGGTTCCCATGACTTCAAAGAACCATTAGTACAAGCTGTGAGAACGACATCCACAATACCTTCAAGGCTTTCCTTGCAATAAAGACTGCCAATTACACTTTGGCCACTCGATCGAACTAAAATAGAAATCGCAAAGAAATTCACGACTATCATGAAATGTAGGCACTAAAGGTGAGTGCTACATTTATCAAAACAATGCCGCGATAGGAAAGTAAACCCGCTTAATATTAACAGATTGAGGGGTCCGTCAAACTAACCTGATGAATTCACAAAATTCGCATCAATTTTGGTGGAGAGTTTGGCAAAAACGTCCAGAAACTCCAAGCCAACGCGGAAAATTTGTTCCCGTAGACAAAATCCATCCAACTCGGAGGGCACATCAAAAAAGGGAATGTTGAGTTTGAAGTCGACGCAAGCGCCATTCAGTGGCGAGCTCAATATGTCCGCCTGAGTTACCTCTAACTCAGTGCACACCTTTTTCACGTACTCAGTATCAGCGTGGGCTATGATTCTTGGTTTAAGACCCTCAAACATTCCTGCAGAAATGTTCTTCATCCAGGTAGTTAGGCTGATTAGAAACACTCGCTGCAATGAGGTGCCTAATTGACCCGAAGTACAAGGCAATTGAGGCAAGTTCTTCTGACTTTCCTCACCTGTCGCCGTTACTTCATCTGTAACGTAAGTACGTAGCTCTTGGGTGACAGCAGAAACCTTAGTGAGAGTTGGTAGAAACACCGCACGAACGACCCGCTCGGCTACAGCAAAGGACTCAAGCGTGGGACAGTTCCAATGAGAGAGACCCATCATTTCGCGCCATCCAACATACGGCGTCCACAGGGGATCGCCGAGATAGGCTGATTGGGTAGGTGGACAATGCGCACCCGAGTTGAAGATGTCTACGTTGTCGAAGTTGAGAGAAAACGTTATAAGACGAAAAATTAGCACACTGGCACACTCCGAGGCGGCCTGAGCAAGCTCAGTAGACGGTGAAAATCCGCCATCTGCGCCGATGGAGACGGTGAAGAGGCGAGAGAGAATGTTAATTGTGGGATTAATGAATTCATTTTGAATCGCGGCCAAATGAGAGGGCACAAGGGCGCACAAATAGGCTGGTAAAACACCAAGCAACGTCAGGAAACGTGGCTCTACCTTCGATGAATGTGTAAGACCGTTGTCTGAGAAAGAA
Source organism: Hydatigera taeniaeformis (assembly GCA_900622495.1). NCBI lineage: Eukaryota > Metazoa > Platyhelminthes > Cestoda > Cyclophyllidea > Taeniidae > Hydatigera > Hydatigera taeniaeformis. The sequence continues at coordinate 54,017 of UYWX01000076.1, forward strand.
AAGTCAGATATGATTAATGAGTAGTAGCTTGAAAGATCTGATGACTGAAGATGTAGCGTTGCTTACCACTGTCGAGTTCTTCAAAGAGATGAAAAAAGCGCGGCCAAAATTGACGCAGAGCGAAGAGCGCGATGTTAGACTCAGGAAACTGTTCATCTTCATTAGCAACGAGGACGCTTCTGCGACCACTGATGAGCCAGAAGAGCATAGCACTGAGAAGACGAGTGTTGGCGGTGTTCCAGTGGTTCTGAAAGATTGCGTCGGTAAGAATCTTGACGAGACGAATGCGGAGACGTGGAGTAGGTGAGGCAGAAATGGCGAGAGAGACTCCAAGACTGGCAAGTGAGCGAGACAAGTTCCATGCACGCCTAGTCTTCTGTACGGTCTCGTTAGCAGCCACATGAAAATGTGGAGTCTCGTTTTCAATCGCCATAATATGCAACACTTGAGAGTATATCTGTACAACGAGATCCTCCACACCCATAGTCGACCTCGCCACCTCTCTTGCCTCGAAGCACTGTTGCATCACATGTCGCAGATTCTGCTCCTTATCCTCCTTTCCCTTTCCTTCTGCTAGCATTCTATTCGATAGGATTGATGAGTAATCAACTGAAAAATCTTGCATTGGTACTGTCAGAACTATAAACAGTAATAACGGTAGAAGTTATGTTAACTAATTATTCAAGAACGATGAATACGAACGAAGCAAAAAGAGCTCACAGAGGGTATTGAGAACTAAGGTACTATAGCGGAGACGATCACGGTGGTTTGGGTCGAGAGTGGTGAGGCAAGAGCGCAAAATGCGCTGCACTAAACTTCGTCCCTCGGGATATGACATGGCATGGAGATGTGAATTGATGTATTTCCTCAATTCAGGGGTCTGCATCCTTGGAGTCTGTGGAAGGCAGGAGGACAAAAATAGCTAAAAATGCTCAACAGAAGAATGTGGTGAGGAGTTTGTGGAAGAGGTAAACTACCTCGATGGCGTAGTTATGAGGCTGGTCACAGGGCTGACAGCCGATATTTATGGCTTCGGGACAATTTTCAGAGAAGTCGCAGGCAGTGAGGAAGACTATAGCATTAGCAAGGGCCATTAGCGGTCGTGAAATGCGCAATGGAAGCTGTGGTGAGAGGAAGCCAGCCTCCAAATTCTCTAGGAGGCGCGGAAAGAGGAGACGCGGTCGCAGAGCTGCGAGGCTTAGGATGGAATGCATAGCTTCTTCCAGACCATTGCCAGTGAAGTTAGTGTAGATATTGGCATCCAAGCAAATGGGTAGTAGGATGTTCACAAAATCATCCACCTGCTCCCGTGTCAGTTTCACCTTCAACCAGTGAAGTGGCAACCACGTTAAAGGAAGCGAGTGTTCAAGTATTTATAGAGGAGTCTGTTTTTACTATTCCCACAGGACACAAGACTGCATAAAACTAACTTCAACGATCAGAAAGTTTTGGCGCAATATGAAAAGCATTGAAGTGTCCCAACAATCCAAATATGGACTCCTTGTTCAATAAAGGAGATCAAGCTAATGCTAGACCCCAATATTCAGAAACGGCTCATGAAAATGAAGGGTATTTTCATGAGTGTCTTCTAGATGCCTTGGGAAAATCACATGCGAGAAATA